>JAVDPK010000926.1:417904-456790 GCA_034780415.1 Cichlasoma orientale | reverse complement strand
GTGTCAAGAGGAGGTTGCCGTCCTATTTGTACTCTAGTGTGACTTCCTTCCATTTTTATGTTGTGAAGCCGGCCATCTGCTTCTGGTCGATTTATTTAAAGATTCTGGTCGATTTATTTAAACTGCCTATATTTAACACACAGTCTGTTTATTATGCCATATCACGCCAAGCTTCTCATCTAATTCTGCAAGCCAGTGAAAAAGAATATGTCCCTTCATGTCTGACTCGGGCTGGGCGATCTTCTCACTGTAGGTTGTCACAACTGTTTCATTTACCTCCAAAAAAAAGTTCATTTAATGAATAATTTGAAACACACAGGCACATTCCCCATTTCAGATCCCTGTTATGCAGCTTCTAAAATAAATGAAACAAGATTGCTTTGCATCGTGTTGCTTCTTATAGCTTAAGCATTCCAGCCGTTTGCATTTCCTGTAATTGAAGTGAAATAGTTTTTACATTTGTAAGTCGCATTAATAGGTAAGATTAAGAAATACATGTTTAACAGGCTGATGTGTCTGAGGAATCTCAGGTTATGTGTGTAATTAATTAATCATTTTTCTTTTATTAATTAATTTTTCGATTCTTTTCCAAGAGTGTTTAAAAATGCCTTTAACTTTCTGTACCTTATTCTTTTTGTGGCGACTGAACTTTAGGAATCATCACGAACCTGCTTCTGTGCACTACTGTTGAGTTTTTCATTGAATCCACGCATTTCAGAGCATTGTTAGTTGGATTATCCCTCATTTGTTGTACTCTCAACATCATGAAATTGCAATTAATGCAACTGCAAATTACGCATACACAGTATTCTAGGCCACACGACTAGAGCTGCTGTCTATGAGCACACTTTGCTTACTATAATATATATGCTATATTACTTTGAATTCCACCTTAAGTAACCCGGCCTTTTCAGTGGAGCTGGAAGGAACATGTTACTGCGGTGGATGGTAAAAAATGACGGCGCCCCTTCATCCAGTTTGGTTCTTCATCCCTACAATTCTGCAAATAGTCAACAAAGAAGAAGTGGTCTGTGTGGCTGAATCCAAATAACACGTCCATTAAATAAAAAAAAATAAAATAAAATTACTTCCATTGTACCGGGTGGTGGTAAAAATGATTGCTGCCCCGCTGTTCATTATGCTGCCCGTCATTATGTGATTATAATGTTTTTCTTCTTTTTATTCTCCCGAGATAAAGTATCTCCAAAAGAGCAGGTTGTTTTATTTTTTTCTTCCACAGCATTTGAAGTGTGACCCCTCCAAACATTTTTAACTTATTAAATTTCACACGACTATATTTCTGTTCTAGTTAAAAAATTATGTACTTCATCATTTTTATTATCATCTCATTATTTTGAATTGTGTTCATGCGTTTTATATTTATCTCCTTTCCTTTTGAAATGAATTGTTAAAATTTGTCCGGTTATACTTTTAAAGAGTCGTGTCTTATTATGTATTATCTCTAAATATAATGCTTTCATTTCAAATGTGGCAGGAAGGATTTCAGTCCCTAGAAATCCAATACTGACATGAAGAAAGATGGTTGGGGGGGGCATTAGATTTATCCAACAAACCCTAACTTAAGCCTTCAGTCCATTACTCTTTTCATTTTAGGAAGTAAAAATGATTGAGCCTCTGGTGTTCCCTGTGAAAAGATTTGAAAAAGATCTTATATATCCAATGATCTTTTGCTTGAGTTAGCGCTGCCTGTCAGTGGGAATTCAGCAGAGAACAGTCAGTTCATGATGGGGTCTATAAATGTATGGCTTGTGCACAGAAACATAAACAAACCTGGTTAAAACCGCAATAAATGTGTGAGTAGTGATTTCATGCAACACAGCGAGCCGTTTATTTAACGTGCTGATAGCAGATAAAACAAGAAAACTCAAAGTATCACGCTGTGTTTTTCAGAAGAAGTTTGAAACTAAAAAAATAAATTGCGCCTTGACTATTTTGTGTCAAATAAGCTGCCTAATCGCACGTTTTCTACACTTTTGCAGTTGTGAACATTCCTCAGCTCTTTGCCTTCGCTCTTTTTAAAACAGGTGAAATGCTGCAAATATTGGCCGGAGGACACTGAGATGTACGGTGACATCAAAATCACTCTACTTAAGACAGAGACGCTTGCTGAATACACAGTTCGCACCTTTGCTGTGGAGAGGGTGAGTTTAACACATATACTTTCTTTTTTTCCCCTCTTTATATTCTCAGTTTGTAGTTGCTCTTTCATGGTAGGACATCATCTGTGATTACTCTAACATAGAAAGTATATTCTTCTGTTTTTGGTTCCATCTCTTTCTGTGTGAATACAAGTTAATACAAGTTAATCATGTTACCTGGGAAAGCAAGGATTCGGATTAGAAGTGGTGCATTAACAGAAGGGATTAGATAGCAGACGGGGTTTACCGCTGATGGACACGGGGTCCACATGTTAAACTGAGAGGAATTAACACCAGTAGCTATGTGGATGCCCTGCTGTCTTTCCAGCATAGCTGTTACAGTGCCGTGCCCCTGATGGCCTCCATCCTGTCAATCTCCTGGGGGATCTCTCATTGGAAGGGCTCAGAGCAGTGCTGGAGTGACAGTGGCACAAACACAGCATTATCATCACACTGTCACAGTCGCTCTCCACGGGCACAAACTGCTGCTTATTCAAATCGGCATGAATTTGGGAGCTGGTGACAGCTTGTTTTTCATAGCTCTTTTACTTTCTTTTTTTGGATTTCTGTCTTCAACAAATCTTTGCTTTGCGTTGCTTTACTTTGTCATCTCTGTGAGGAGGAAGAAATTGTGACGTGACTGCAGCAGCCTCCCAGAAGAAAAGAGAAACCTCCTACCCTTCCCCGAGCTCCCCAGAGCCTTAGTAATTCCTTTCTGCACGTCTGTCAGATTGCAGCTGCTTCTAACATGTGGGGCCCAGAGGCCCAACTGTCCTCGAAGACCTAACACCCTGTGTAAATAATGTCCTAGGTGTCCTCACTCTGAACTAAAAAATGTTGTCACATCTATCAGAGAGGGGAACAGTCTCGGAATAGTTGGGAGCATATCTTCTGCGGGATCAGGGCCTGTAGGCTACTACTAGCGTTATTTATTTTTGCCCTGCATTGCTAATGTGTACTGTGTTTCTTTTGAAAGAGAGGATACTCGACCAAGCATGAGGTGCGTCAGTTCCATTTCACATCCTGGCCTGAACATGGGGTGCCCTATCACGCCACTGGACTGTTGGCTTTTATACGAAGGGTTAAAGCTTCTACACCACCTGATGCTGGCCCTGTAGTGGTCCACTGCAGGTAGCGTAAGGCCTTGCAAGTTTTTTAATAACCCGAACTAAGAATAACTTTTGTGCTTTTAAGTGTTATGACAGTTTTTCTTTAAGTATAATAAATATGTAATACGTTGTAGAGTAGTAATAAATCGTAATCTCGTTTGGGAGTCTCTAAACCACTGCACTGCACTACTGTATGTACTATGTGTCACTCTGAGTAATGCTAGGCTGATTTTTGGTAGCCTTGCTTCCTGCAGCAAAGTGGCAGCCTAGCCTACAGTTGTGGTAAAAAGTTTGGTAATTTTGGGCTTTTAATGATTTCTTTGAACTGTTGGATGAAACGATTGTACAGGATACATCTGTAATGACTTTAAAAAAACAAGAACTATTCCGCACAAGGTCAAAACTATACATACATGCTCAAATATACATACACCCCCATTAATATTTGATTAAATTTCCTTTACCAAGCTGCATCTTAGCCAGGTGCTTTTGGTAGCCGTCAGCAGGTTTCTGGCATAATTCTGGCTGGATATTTGACCGCAGAATTGGTTTGATGTCCTGGCACGGATCCCAGTGTTAAGGTTGGGCTTTGGGAAGGCCGTTCCAGCAGCTTAGTGCTAACCTGTTTTATCCGTTCCAAAACTAGTTTTCATGTGTATTTGGGATCATTGTCCTGTTGGAACATCCACTTGTGTCCAAGTTTCAATCATCTAGCTGTTGATTTGAAGTGAAGTTGAAGAATTTGGAGGTAGTCCTTCATTATTCCATCCACTTTGTTCACTGGCCCACTGGCAGTAAAACAGCCCCAGAACATGTTCTTAGGTTTGAAAGCCTCACCTTTACTCCTCCGAACATACTTCTTGTCATTGTGGCCAAATAGTTCAGTCTTTCTTGTCTGACCATCATACTTTTCTCCAGAAGGCGTTTGACTTGTTCACGTGGGCAGCTGCAAATTTCAGTCAAGCTTGAAGGTGTTGATTTTGAAGCAGGAGTTTCTTTTTTGGTCAACATCCCCGCAGTCCATGGCGATGTAAAACTCGCCATGGACTGGAATCTGCAGTTGAAATGGCTCCAAGAGACATTCCCAACTTGTGTAAATCTGCATTTCTCCTTCCTAGATCTTCACTGAGTTCCTTGGATTACCAGTTGTAGTCAATGATGATAAGTAATGAGAAAGTTAAAAGACATTGTAGAACCTTCACTTACTAAAAGATTTAAGTGTGTATATTTGAGCCTGTATGTACACTTCTGACTGTGTGTGGAGTAGATAAAATCTAAAATAAATTCAAACTTGTCCACCCAGCTTTTGTTTTTTTCATTAAAGACGTGTGCTGTAAAATCATTCCAGCCTAGAAAAAGAACGGTTGAAAGAAATCATGAAAAGCCCAAAATTACCATGATATTCATGTCCATGAGGAATGTATGTAAACTTCTGACCATCATACCTTGCCTTCTGTAGCTATAAAATATTTGTCACATTCCCAGGTATTTACACAATATTGATTACTTATTTATAGCGTAATGATTATATTATTTTCCATTTGTGCCAATGGGTCCCTCTAAATCCTACTCACAGGCCCTTTAATGTTTTAAGACACCATTCCTTCTAAAAGACGGACTCTCTGTTGCAGCGCGGGGGCAGGTCGCACCGGCTGCTACATTGTGCTGGATGTCATGTTGGACATGGCCGAGTGTGAGGGTGTGGTGGATATCTACAACTGCGTCAAAACCCTGTGCTCTCGACGCATCAACATGATTCAAACAGAAGTAAGGACAGCAGCACAGCCAGGAAATCACTTCACACACCTCATGATTTCTTGCACATTTCATTTATTCAGCGGGTGACATCTCAGGTCTTAATGTAGTCAACTCTTACTTCTCAAGATCCTCAAAAAAAAAAAAAAACCACGTTTTTAAACATTCACTTTTTCCTTCTGTTGTTTGGAAATTCAAAGAGTGGGGTGGGGGGTACATTTCCATACTCCCACTTCTAGACGTATGTAAAGGTCACACTGAAGCTAAAGTTTCTGAGAGAAGACTCACATTGTCTGTCAGTGTGCTGTGTAGGCACGTGCTCATCTTTGATGTGCAGATAATTTGCATATTTACCTTTTTATTATGTAAATCCAACGTTGACTTTGCTGTTTATTGCATTTGTAGCTATTTGCAGGGGTGCACTAATTAAATGCGCACTGCGTGTGTTTGTTTACAAATAAATATTTATTTATTCTCCAGCGGCCTTGGTGCACCACTAACATTAAAGCGCATGTTTAATTCAGAACAAGGCGGGTTATGAAAAATCGCTCTCGTTCCAGCTATTGTTTGATTATTTATTTACAAGTACTTATGTTTCTTACCTGCTTCCGTTTTAACCCGCTTCATTTGTAATGTTTAGCATTTAGCTGCTTGCAGCCTTCAGGTAACACATTTTGATGTGTTATTCAGGAGCCAGCACGGTGAACTGCATTGTGTTACCTTTTTGTCTCTTCAGGAGCAGTACATCTTTATCCACGATGCTATTCTGGAGGCCTGTCTGTGTGGGGAGACGGCCATCTTGGTGAACGAGTTTGCTGTCACTTACAAAGAGATGCTGCGAGTGGATTCCCAGAGTAATTCCTCTCAGCTGCGAGAGGAGTTCCAGGTCAGTGTTGGTGCAAAGGGAGAAACGGCCATATTAATGATCCTCTGTATACAAGTTGCTCAGTTTAGGTAACATTGTTTTGCTGATGTTCAGATAGTAGCACAACCACTGGACAATGATGACACTTTTCCTTTGTTGAAAGTAAGACAACTTTAATATATATATAGAAAAACACAGACCTCAGATAACAAACAGAACAAAACACAAAGCCTGGGAGAGAGGAGACAAAACCTAATGACACACAGAAACACACACAACTGTTTTAAAATATGGGCAACTACAGTCCTGTGAAGAACTAACTGCATCCCATGATTCAGTAGCTCGCACAACCACCTTTAGCAGCAATAACTTAAAGTTGTATGACTTTATTAATCTCTCACATCATTGTGGAGGAATTTTGGCCCACTCTTCTTTACAGCGTTGCTTCAGTTCATTGAAGTTTGCAGGCATTTATTATTGCGCTGCTCTCTTTAGGTCCTGCTACAGCATTTCAATCAGGTTGAAGTCTAGACTTTGACCTCAACCTGATTGATTCTTCTTTTTTCTTTTTTTTTTTTCCCAGACATTTTTTTTTTGTAGATTTGTTGCTCTGCTTGGGATCATTGTCCTGTTGCATTATTCAGTTTTGGCCAAGCTTTAGCTGTCAGACAGATGGCCACACATTTGACTCTAGAATACTTTGGTATACAGAGGAGTTCACGGTCAACTCAATGACTGCACGGTGCCCCGGGTCCTGTGGCTGCACAACAAGTCCAACTCATCACTCCTCCACCACCATGCTGACGGTTGGTATGAGGTGTTTGTGCTTAAATGCTGTGTTTGGTTTCGCCGAACATGGTGGTGTGTGTTATGGTCAAACATCTGCACTTTGGTCTCATCTGTCCAAAGGACCTTGTTCCAGAAGTCATGTGGTTTGTTCAGCTGCAACTTTGCAAACCTAAACTGTGCTAGCATGCTATTTTTAGAGAGAGGAGGTTTTTGTGACAACCCCTCTGAACAAGCCATACTTTAGTCTTTTTCTAATTGTGCTGCCATGAACTTCTAGCATGCTAACTGAAGCCTGTAGAGTCTGAGATGCAGCTTTTGGGGGGGTTTTTCAGTTTCTCTGAGCATTGCATGGTCTGAACTACTACTGGGAAGATTGTGGCATTGCCCAAACTTCTGCTTTTGTAGAGATGTTCTCACTTGCTGATGACCAGTTATCCAAGTGCATTTGATTAGCAGCACCTGGCTGCTACTTATGGAAGCAGGAAAGGTGTGCTTAGTTTTTCACAGGACTGCACAAAGTCCTGTGAAAACTTTCTTTTTCAGAGGACTGTTTAAGCAGGTGGTTTCACTGTGCCTGGATTCCACTGCAGGGTTTCCCACAGGTTGAGAATATATTTGTGGTGGTGGTAAGTGCAGCTACACTATACAGCTGTTCAGTAAATACCTCCCATGCAGGCAGCATTTAGCCAAAATATGCAAACTGCTCATCCAAACAACTTCAAACACGCCTGTCGGATATGAAATCAAATGGATTAACAGTTGTTGAGAAAAGCAAAAACACACAGAGAAACACACACAAGCAGAGGCTCATTAATGGATTTGTGAGACGATGATGTTCTTTGTAACACACAGATGAGTTCAACAAAGAGTGCATAAAGGAACAGACTTCTAGGTATCTGTGTGCCATGTGTGCATCTATAACGTATGTGCGTGTACGTGAAACATGAGCTTAGTTTCAATAGTTTTTCTTTGCGACTGCCATTGATAACCGCTGAGCAGTTTAAGGCAGTGTGCTCTGCAAAGATTTTATTAGATGTTGATCAGGAGACAGGAGAGCCAGCTGTGTTCCAAAACGCTTCACCTGCTTCATTCACCTCCCTCCGCCGCACTGCTTAACCAGCAGACACGTTGATTCCAGGTTTAGCATTTCAAAGTGGTGTCGAAAAAGACTCGCGCTTCTCCTTATAATTTTGAGCCATTTAATCCTCATAAAATATGCATATTGTAGAAATTATGATGGATGTATGTTGAGCACTAGGAAACGGTAATGTCAGTGGTGCAACAAACTCTTACTTTTTTTATATAGGAAAATGTTTCATTCCCCGCTTTGATCCTGTAAACATCTCTGTCTGGCATTGATGTTAAAAGCCTCCCTACCACCCAAAGAGCTGTGTTTGCTTTTTCCTCTGTCATCCTGCAGATGGCTAACAGCCAATTGGTAGCACTGAGATCAGCAAGTCACAGATCTATTATTGATGCTGTGCATTAATTATTCACATATTTTTTTCAAGTTGTTTAATGTAATTATGACTAATTGCATTATGGAAAATTGGTATGCAATATTTCTTTTTGAGTTCCTTTTAACTTTATTGCATTCAGCTTTGTTATGCAGTTTGCCAATCTTATCCTTTATTCATTTTAAGTTAGTCGATGTTCAGTGTATAAAAGACTAAACCAATTACCGTCATCGGTTTCTTTGCATTCTCTTTTTCCCCCGTCTGCCCTCCTCCTGTCTTATTCACTTTTTCTTCCTCCTTCTCTTTCCTAAGATCTCTGATTCCTCTGTGGTGTCTCATCACTCCTCACATTTTCCACTTTTAAGTGGTTTCTCGAATTTGACTTTATCCTCACCTTACTCTCACCTGCCCTATTATACATTTCCATTTTCAGACACTGAACTCTGTGACTCCGCACCTGGATGTGGAAGAGTGCAGCATTGCTCTCTTACCCAGAAACCGAGAGAAGAACCGCAGCATGGATGTCCTCCCGCCCGATCGCGCCCTTGCGTTCCTGGTCACGACAGAAGGGGAGAGCAACAATTACATCAACGCTGCTCTCGCTGACAGCTTCCACCGGCAGGCTGCTTTTATTGTGACCCCTCACCCTCTGCCGGGCACCACAGCCGATTTTTGGCGGCTGGTTTTTGACTACGGCTGCACAGCAGTGGTCATGCTCAACCAGCTAAATCAGTCAAACTCTGCTTGGGTAAGGTCAAAATGTTATGTACTTTTTATTGCCATTGATTTGTTGGCACTAAAAAAAAAGAGAGAGAGATCTTAAAAGGTTTAAGTTCTGACACACACACACACACACACACACACACACACACACACACACACACACACACACACACACACACACACACACACGCACGAGCCACTGTTTGCTGTGCAAGTTTTTACTTTCAGTCTTGGGGTTGTATGAAGTTTATTTGAGACTTTTCCTGACATCCCCTGCCTGTACCATTTCTGTATCTTACTGTGCTTGGGATTAGTTCTTTCATGCCATTTTGTTGGGCTTTGATCCCTGACCACATTGATCTCAAGGCATGACTAGATAACACTCGTCCCAGTTTTTCCCTTTCCCTCCTCAAGATACATCTCTGAAGAATAGGCTTGCGTTACCCTCCAGCCACATTTTTTTTTCTTTTCCAGGCCCACTTTTTCTCATGAGCGTATTTTTCTCTGTGCACTGCAATAATTCCTGCTTTTTTTCTGACAGTAACAGTAGTAATAATAATTAGTGGAAACATAACATGAGGTGATATAATATATTTGTGCTTTTTAGCCTTTATTGTGATAGGGCAGTGGAGAAAAGACAGGACAGCACAGAGAAAGAGCAGGAGGAAGACACACAATGAGTGTTTCTTCCCCCTGTATTTGACTTTACATCATTTGGGTTGTCTGCTCAACCCAGTAAGCTAAACTGGTGCCCCGATCAGGATATATTTAAAAAAGTCTCAGAATAAATGATTAAAATCCATAAATTCATGTCTAAGACGTGATTTTTAAAGTCTTTGCAAGGCTAAGTCCTGATCGCTATCTATTTCATGTGGTTAGAGCGGGTGAATAAAGCCTTAAGGCCTCATTTAAGGCTTCTCAGGGGATTTAATAAGATCGGACAAGAACTGTGATTGCCACCCATTACGGGCATTTTCTAAACCCTTAAAACAGAACCCACAGGAGATGCAGAACACTAATTAACAACATGCTGAAAAGTTATTATGGATTATTCTAGTCCAGATTTAAGGCTTCTACCAGGTCATTTATCAGCCCAGAAGTCTGCAGCAGACCTGCCTTTTCCATGTCGTCATGTATAAATATAATCATATAATTTTTTTAATACTTTTGTCTAATTACAGCACCAAAAAAAGCATCAAGCAAAAATGAAGCATGTAGTTTCCTTTCTTCAAGCTATTTCTCAGGTGGAAGAAACAGGATTTAACAAGCTTGCTGTAGTAATGCAGGAAACCAGACCGAGAGGCTGATCAAATGGAACTCCTAGAGCTGCAGCAGAAGGAACATCATAGTCTGTGAAAGAGCCAAAAGCTGGCACAACCTGACTCCATTTTTTTGGAGTTAAGCTTAAGGAGATTGGCAAACATCCAGTCCTTAATGGCACATAAATAGTCGTGCGGAGAGAACGATGTTGCTGAATAATTAAGCTTGTGGGACAGGTACAACTGGGTCTCATCGGTTTGGCAATAAAGGAAGAAGAATTTCTGTGGTGTCCAATAATTAGGCCTAAGGAGAGGATATTAAAAAATAGGAATGGACCTAAAATGGTGACACAACCTACAGAACTAAACACAATTTAAGCGCAGAATTCAGCAACACAATGTAACACCGGCCTTCATTAATTTATTATTAATGGTGTTACAAGGATGATTTGAAGTATTTATGTATAATCTTATAGTATCTTGTATTTACAGACCTGCATAATGAGTACGGGTATGAATAACTGTGAGTAACCAGTGAATTGCAGAGTTCACCTGTAAAAAGCCAGAAGCAGATAATGGCTCACACAGGCTTGATTCTGTCCTTTAGGCATAAATGCAAGATTTACAAGGTTTTCAGTCAATTTTTAAATATTAACTTTGTGAAATATGTATTACAGTCTATCAGAACCTTGAAAAGCACACGCTTAGTCTAAATTATTTTGATCTAAGGTGGAACAATTTGGGAATGGAAGAAGAAAGAAACTAGAACCCAAGCAATACTAGAACCCATGCAGGCTGTTGTGGCTGCGCATGGTTCTTCCACATGCTTGTTTCTTCAGACTTCAATCATCCAATAAATGACACCAAACAAGAGTTAATAGCAGAATGAGCTGTTTGGTGTTGGTAGAGAAGATATATGAGGTTAAGACAGCGAAACATATTCTGTTTATGATTTATTGTGACACCTGGGAAATGCTGGGTGACACTCATCATCTACCAAACTACCAGTTTGTAGAAATCAACCATTAAACTACTAACATGACCTCCAGGGCCTTGACAAGCATTGTTAAAATGTTAATAAATGTTCAGAATATTTTATCTTTATGGTTGGTTTGCACATATAAAGCAGAAAGTCAGTGCTGTACGGGTTTTTCTGGGCGCTCTTTGTAACACCTTATCTAATCTGGGGAAAAAAAAAAAAAAACAAGAAATTGGAACCGGCTCCTATTCAACCACTTTTCATCCATTCCCCTTTAAAAGTTTTCATCTTGTTTCTTTCAGTGCAGCACAGACCTTTTGGGTCTTGTCTGAAAATTGAGTTATAGCCACTTTTAAGTTGTCCATTGCAAGATCTTGTTATGAACTCTGTTACAGAGTTCATTTGCAGCACTGCAGCACTCGGTCTCCCTCTTGTTGAAATCTCTCAAACCACATCTCGTCCTTTCCAATGCTTCTCTCCTCTAACTAACACCAGTGCGGTGCCGTGATACTTTACATTCCACGAAAAGACACACGAAGCCAACTTTTTCTTTTATTTGAATAAATAATAGCAGGAATTCATAATTCAAAGCTTTGAGAACAAGTGTTATGACCACAGCTACTGAAGAATGCATATTTTCAAGTTCAGCCGCTAATGAACTTAGTGAACTTAGCCTCTGCCATTAAACCGTGTTCTCTGTGCAGCCCTGTGTTCAGTACTGGCCGGAGCCTGGTTTACAGCAGTATGGGCCAATGGAAGTGGAGTTCCTGTCTATGTCAGCAGACGAGGATGTCATAACTCGTCTATTTCGAGTCAAGAACGTCACAAGGGTGAGTCATTAGCATACCAAACCAGCCAGCGCGGGGCGTTTTGTTCAGCTCGGTGACATTTCACAAATGATAAGTTTAAACCTCTTTAGAAATGCATAAGCTCCATAATCCTTGCCAGTGATTCAGATGGGAGATTTTACCTGCAGTACATTTCAAACTCTAGAGAAGTGCTATGAGTTGTGCACATAAATCTTAAACATCTGAAATCTTCTACAATATCTTTTATGAATGCAAACGGAAACTCAGTGTTTCACATGAGACCGTATCACTGCATAGCGTGTGCTTTTGCATTACTAATGCAAACACTGTGGCACTGCACTTGGCTCGCGAGACAGAAGAGTTTGTCAAATAAATTCCCCTAAGAAAATACAGTCTATAACAGAGCCTGGAAATTTGTAGCGAGTACAATGGCAGATGAGTGAAAAGTTTTATTCATAGACTTTATTATAGATACTACAAAAGGACATTCTTTTGATATTCAGCAGTCCAGAAAATTGAACCAGAGCCCCCGGTGTTTCCATCAAACGTTCCCATAAGAGTGATTATTATTAGAAGAATTTTCTTTTTCGTGGCAAACATGCAAGAGAAAACCCATCGACATGCATGCGATGAAGGTCAGTCTCTCACTTTTTCAATTCCTTCTTGTTACTACCTAGATAGGTGTCTTCCCGCTCTCATGTGCATACTAAAAAGGAATCTTTCATCATCGTGATGCCTGCCATATTTTCAGTTGCTGTCTACTATTTTTGGCTGCAAAGAAGATTTTCTTTTGAATTGTTCATAAAGCCCGTCACACATTTTAAACAGTACAGTGTTAGGTGGAGCTCATGAAATAGGCTTAAAAAAAAAAGTAGTTCTGTTATTGTGGAGGAAGCACAGTGGAGTGTTAGTGTGGTCTTTCCTCAGCTGAAGAAAATTCCCAGACGTGTTTATGTGTAGGACTGGCTCATTTGGACTCCATTGTGTTGACTGTTAGTGTCTGTTTATATGGAGTCATGCGTGCATGTTTTGTGCTCGGGCTTTTGCATTCTGCTCAGGATCGCTGTCAACCACTTATTAAAGAAATCTGTATGCAAGGCGTTTCCCTTATGCCATCAAAAGCAGCACGACAAGCAGTGCCCAGAACTTCCTTTCTTGATTGGCATCCTTACCTCCTGTGTCGACTGCCCCCGTCACTCCCCTCGCTACCTATGGCACCTCTTTTCTACTCAGTGCACATCACAGTCAAGGAGAGGGCAACTTAACACAGCATGGGAGGAATACAATCACACAAAAATAACGCACACCTCTCCCTCTCTCAGCCCCTCTCTGTGCATTAGTGAGTAGATTTCCTTTGCTTGACAATGATATACAAGGGTAGCGGGTAAAAGTCAAAGGAAGTGCATTGTAAGCATATGTATGGATATGAGAGTAGCACAAAAAAAAGCACACTGTGTAAATCCCACATCCACGGAGGCAATTCCTCCATGCATCGTTGGTGTCTTTGCCGGCCCAATTTGCATGACTTACAGTTCTCCACTGGTCCTTAAGTATTGGGTGAGATTCTACAGGACAAGGTTATGAACACACAGGGACCTCTTTCAGAGGCAGCGCGGGCCCCGCTTACTCCCACAGACCCATATATCTCAAAGTCAGGCTGCTGAGTGAGCACAGCACTGAATGCCAACACACAGCCGGGGGAGCACTCAAAAGTGGGTTCTAACTGGCTACCACAGAAGATATACAGAAACAACCAGAACATTTTATTTAAGACAGACACATATATATTCAGCAAAAGAGAACAGCAGACTCAGATATGTGTTTTATGTTTTCTGGTGTGTCTGAAGCTCCAAGAGGGCCAGCTGGTGATGTGTCAGTTCCAGTTTCTGCGCTGGTCGGCATATCGTGACGTTCCGGACTCCAAGAAGGCTTTCCTCAACCTGCTGGCTCAAGTGCACAAGTGGCAAAGGGAGTGTGGAGAAGGACGCACTGTTGTGCACTGCCTGTGAGTAATGTTTTATCAGCATGCGCCATGCAGATTAATAGACAAGCCAGAAATACACCAATTCTATTTCTGAAAAGGGTCTTACGGCTGTTGAAGACGGAAATTTCCAAGTGCATTTTAAACCAAGGGCCTTTTCTCAGTGGGAAGTATCACAAAAATGCATGTACAAACAGGAAATGAAAAACAGCGACTTGTTTTATGCCTTGTTTTTGTGTTGTGTGATTTGGTGCAATGAGATGCAGTGTGATTTTTTTTTTTTTTTTTTGCATGGCAGTGTTTATATTGCAGAAAATCAAATTGCACTTGCTATAGTGAAGTCAGCGGTGTTATATGTGCCTCTGTTGTCCTAAAACCCCTGAAGAGCACACCCTGCTGATGAATATGAATGGGCCGTCCAGCTCATTGCCAACCCATCACACGCTCATCCCCACCGCCCCCATCCAGAAGCACATCACTCAGTGCTGTCACACAGTGTTACCCACGACAACCAGGAAAGAGATTATGGAGATCAAATCAATTATAGCTTAATACAGAATGCGATGGTTCTCACTACACTAAATCCAGCACTGCCAAAGCGCTGACGACGATTGATTACCTTAATATTGCTTGTATACACTGCAGAATCTCCCATACCCACCTTCACTGCAGTTGTCTCAGGAGAGAGGAAGTGGCTTGTCCTTCAGCAGCTTATTGATATTGTCTTACATTTATGATGACCAGGAGAGAATTTCATGCAAAAATGCCACACTATAGTGTTATTTCTCAATTTCAGACTGCTTACAGCGTTTCTCATATAGCTATTTTTATATTTTATAAATAGTTTATATTCATATTGTGTTTCATCTGTAACAAATGCTGTTTTTATGAGGTAGATAGGAATTCAAAAGCAGGGTTATAAGATTACATATTGTTCTCTGCTTATATTCTACTAACATGTATTTCATTCATTTCATTCTGGAGAAATAAAACTTGTACATATTGTATATATGACATGTGTAGTACTGTGAAAAAGTCTTGAGCCACCCATTATTTCTTTATATTTTGCTTCCAGGAATCCAGAATTTATTGTAATCTTTAAAAGTTTTCTCCAGGCTTTCTGAAGGTCTTTCAGATATATTTTCAGTATAATATTTATTTATTTATTTTGTATGCCAAGTTGTCTATTGTATGTCTACACATAAAAGAGCTTCATTTTAAAGCCTGGACATCATTATTGAAGCACTGTGGGACAAAAGGCAGCAACATCCAAGAAAGAGCTTTGAATGTCCTTCAAGAAGCCTGGAGAACTATTCCTGAAGACTACTTAAAGAAATTGCAAGAAAGTTGCCCAAGAGAGTTCAATCTGTGTTGAAGAATAAAGGTGGTCTTGCCAAATATTGATTTTCAAGCACATTAGAATTATAAGAACTCAATTTTTGCCTCATATTCTGTATTTCCATGAATGTTTGCATGTTTCAATAAATCACTGCACTCTGTCCCAGTTTCATAGGGGTGGCTCAAGACTTTTGCACAGCACTCTATATGGTACCCATTGCCCACCATATATTAAATAAACTCATAATAAAGATTTTAGCCTACATCCATTTTATAGTCTAGGGGTGTCAAACATAAGGCCCAGGGGCCATAGTCGGCCTGGCCCCAGTGGACAGCTTTGAAAACCATGAAGGAAGGCATGCATTTTGGACTTTAACTGCATTTTCATAGGTTTTATAGATTTATCTTTATTGATAAAGACATCTCCCGGGGCCATTCATGCTACACCAAAGTAATTAGGTAATAGATGAAAAATTATTGACAGAAAAAGTTCCTGTTTTTTTACTATTTACTGTAGAAATTTGTTTTTTACAGTGGTACACAGCAACAAAAAATCACATGCACATTATCTGTGAATTAACAAAAACTTTTTCATAATTACAGGATAGTCAGTGATCTACCAAAACTATTTCTGTAATTTTACACATTCATTTATTACAGTTTAAGCCTAAAGAGTTGTGCTGACAGATTTCTTTCATTTACTACAGCAGGATTTATTTTTTCATGTAGATAAAACTGAGATGTCCTTTTGAAATCACACTTATTTTTGTTATATTAAGATATCTCAAGGATTAAATGTGTAATTAAATTTATTTACACTGTCAGAAGAGAGTTTCGCTGGTGTGGCCCCCTGAGGATCACAGTGGGCTGTATCCGGACCACAGTGTAAAATGATAGTAGTAATAGTTTGAGGCTAATGCTAATGTCAGCATGCTAGCATATTGGACTGGAAGACTTTGCAACCACAGCTATCGCCTTCTGGTGGCCTTCAGGTAGAATGCAGGTCTTTAGGGACTTGTGCGTTTGCTTTTTCTGACCTGGAAGCTGCGCCCATGTTTTGTACTGTCTATGATGTTGATGTTTAGCAATTAATATGACTTCAGCTTCGAATCTGGATGATGATCATGGTTAATAAGTGTTAAATATAGTGAAATGGTTATAATGTTGGCATCAAATTAAAAAAATTATGTATCATGAATTTCTATTACAACTTTAATGGCAATCCATTCAGTAATGTTTTAAATATTTCACTCAGAATCCCAAATGTCAATCCCATAGTGGTGCTAGAAAAAAAGGAGACCACCAAAGGCAATCCGATACCTTTTGGGAATCATAAATTTCTGTGTACAAAAATCCATCCATTGCTTGCTGATATATTTCAGTCTGAACTAATTTAATCAGTTTGGCTGCACACAGCGCTACACTAATAGCATGACTAAGTATATCATATAGATTGCAGATGATATCAAAAAGATGGAACTAATTTGATGCATTAATGAAGGAGACTTCAACTTTTTTGTCAATAACTTGTCAAATTTTTATGTGCTATTTCATACAATTTTATTTCATGGCATACAGTTTGTTAAATTATGCAATGGAGCCCCATGAGCTAAAACAGCAATGATCCTTTTCCCCTCATTAATGCTCTCATTTTTTGTCATACAATATTTCACCTCTACTTTCCCATATATAACATGAAACTGTAGCTTAGAAAGAAGATATTGTACCGTGACTGAAAGCAACTCTTAGATTTTTTTTCCACAAACCACCTGTTATGTTCTCACTGCTGACTCCCTCCCAGGCTGTTATACAGCTTTTATTTAGTGTTCTGTTTCTTTTCTTTTAGGAAAAGTTTGACACAAGCTTTGTTTAAACTCTGCAGCGCTCAGGTGCTTTAACACCGAGCGGATCATTGCTGACACGTTTTTCCACGCCTTCGCTGCTCTCTACACCTGTGTGTGTGTGTTGTGCTCGCTGTGCTGAGAATTTCAGCTGTTAGATACCGGAATGGGTCGCTATCACCACAGTTTGCAAGGGGGTGCCACCATTAGCACTGGCGATCGTTCCCCAGTCACCTGTTCGGTACCGAGGGGCTCCGTCAAAATATTTTGTATGCTTTAATCCCTGATTAGCGACTAAAAATGACCTGCAATAGAAACCTATTTAGGAGGATGCTTGTGAATACAAAGCATTACAACATTAAGCTCATGCAGCCCCCACTTGGGACACAGGTGGAGGTCCTTCATCAACCACCTGATCAGCAAGTGTCAACATGGAGAAAAGAGAACTTTGTAGCTGCTCCATCCACCGCTGTTTGTTTCACACAGAGAAAAATCTGCAGTAAATCTACGTTAAAGTTAAAATATGCGAATAAACCGTTAATAAGACAAAAGTATTTTTTTTATCAGATTATTTGATTAATTGATGGAACAATCGATAGAATACTCGATTACTAAAATAATTGATCGATGCAGCCCTAATTAATTCTAATAAAATATTTTATAAAGCTGCTAACAACTACTAAATATCAGAAGTATGCAATGGTAATGGTACAGAGCCCCAGAAGGGTCATGGCAGAAAATTTTGTTCTGGCAGTTTGTCTTCCAATGTGTTATTTTTCCTTCACACTCATCAACCTGTATTAACTTTAATTAACCTTTGCGTTCCATCTGGACCATATATAGTATGATATAGTATGTATTATGTAACAGACTGCTGCTGGTTTGACCACAGGGCCCCTTCACCTGTGGCTGCTCAGGCACAAGTCTGTACCTTTGGAGAAAAGAATGCTATCTCGATCAACCCAGCTCTCTTACCAACAGCTGCTAATACTAATTGAGACAGCAGCTGGGATCATTAAGGGATGACATGGCCTGTCACTGCAATTGTGTCGATGGCCACATCTATACTGCAGAGCCTCTGCTTTGGTTATCAGGACACATTAGTCACGGGGCAGCACAGCAGACACATGACCGGCCAGCTCTTGCCATCTCAGATAGTTTTCAGCCTGGATTTGTTTTGTGCTGAAGTCAGCCCCAAACCATCTTTTGATATTATCAACATTGTGTGTTATATTATAATCTTTTATACTGCCTCTATAGTGTAATTGATGCCGCGCATCTTTTACAAGCATTGCACTGAACTTACTTTTATAGGTCAGCTGTGAGTGTCCATGTAGAGGAAAGCTGAGATGCCTGCTGCCTGCATGAACCTGAGCTTTGCTCTGAGGGTGAAGTTCTTATTTTTCTACATTTATTCTAACTTTAGAAAACACTCGAGAATAAATATGTCCGTTAGTCAAATCTCGGATTCAGGAGTAACAACCCGTACAACCGCGGTGAGAGCTTGGTCTGCATTGCCGACAGTAAGTCTGACCTGTTCCCAGTGGGTGTGGGACACCATCAGAGCTGCCCTTTGGCACCTATTCTCTTCATAATTTTTATTGACAGAATTTGTAGACAGAGCCAAGTGGCAGAAGGCTTCCACTCTGGTGGCCTCAGGATCTCGCCTCTGCTTAATGCGGATGACGCGGTTCTGTTGCCATCATCAGGTGGTGGCCTCCAGCTCACATTGAAGTGGTGGGAATGAGAATCAGCACTTCCAAGTCTGAAGCCGTGGTCCTCAGCAGGAAAAGCAGGTGGAGTGTCCACTCCGGTTCACAGATGAGCTGCTGCCCCAAGTGGAGCAGTTTAAGTATCCAGTGGTCTTGTTCATGAGTGAGGGGACGGGAAGAGGGGGATTGACAGACGGATTGGTGCAGCATCTCCAGTGATGTGTTCTGTTGTGGTGATGATAGAGCTGGGCCTAAAAGCGAAGCGGTCCATCTACATCCCTCACGAGCTCTGAGTATTGACCAAAAGAATGAGACTGTGTATACAAGCAGCAGAAATGAGTTTTCTCCAAAGGGTAGCTGGGCTCATCCTTAGAGACAGGGTGAGAAGTTCAGTCATTCAGGAGGGACTCAGAGTAGAGCTGCTACTCCTCCACATTGTGAGGAACCAGCTGAGATGGTTTGGGCATCTGATTTGGATGCTTCCTGAGCGCAGTGTTCTGGGCATGTGCTACCGGGAGGAGCCTCTGGGGTACACCCAGGACACTCTGGAGAGATTATATCTCTTGGTTGGCCTGGGAACGCTTCAGTGTTCCCCTGGATGATCTGAAGGCGGTGGCTGGGGAGAGGGAGGTCTGGGCTTCCCTGCCCCGGATAAGCAGAAGATGGAAGGAAGGAAGCACTGCTGTAGTTTGGCCTATCCCAGCCATGATTTTTGGTTTGAATCTTTTTGGTTTTGGTTTGTTTTCAAGCTTTGATTCTTTGTTTGTTTGTGCTGTTATACGTCGAAGATCACTAATATTGCTACTGTTCTATGACATAAACTGTAGCAGTGCTTTCTGGGTAATGTTCATAGCAGCAGTAAAGAGGAGTTAGAGTTCAGCAGCGCCTATCCATTGCACTTTGGACCGAACCATAAATGCAACATCTGAACATGAACCATATCCACAAGCACAGCTTTACTCGGCGCAGCCAGACAGGGCTGCTGTGCTGCTTACACACACTCACAGCTTTGCCTTTCAAAAGGAGGAATGAGCAGTAAATGCACCATGTAAAGTATTCATTATCTCTCATTACCTTAGTATCTGCAGAATTTGCATTGTGTATATAACTGTAACTAGTCCAAATCACCAAGTGACTGCATGAATCAGGCAGAGAGCAAAAGGTATTGTGAAGTAATGCAGAAATTACTGTTCTTGAATCTAAAATGCAGAGGGGAATAAACAATCTGGCTTTCTTTTACTGTAAGCCAAAGCAGCAGCTTTTCCATACACGGATATGAAAATAGGCAGTAGCTTTGATTTATCTCTGTACTGTGTAGTTTTCAAAGATTATATTCTCTTCCACAGCAATGGCGGTGGCCGTAGCGGGACCTTCTGTGCCTGCAACATCCTCATCGAGATGATCCAGTATCAGAACATGGTAGACGTATTCTATGCTGTTAAAACTCTACGCAACTGCAAACCCAACATGGTCGAGTCTCTGGTATGGAAGCATAGTTTGTAAATAAAGGAAAAATAATTTTCAGTAAATTGAAGCTTTTTGACCCTAGTTTTCATTGTCTTTTTCTTTAGGACCAGTATCGATTTTGCTATGACCTTGTCCTGGAGTACTTGGATTGCTTTGAAGGCAGATAGCAACTAAATGTTTACGACAGCAGCAAATTCCCACGCGCTGGAGACGGAGGCCACCCGGTGACCCCGCTCTACTTTAACGTTTGGACCTGTGGACTTGGCTATGAAAGGACTGTGGCAGAAGGACAGGAAAGAAAAAAACATGGTCAAGGTTCTGACTTTTAACCTTTAATGTACAGCTGTGATTTCCTCCCTGTTGGTGATTATCTCTTTTGATATATATATTTTTTTCGTGTGTTTTTCTCGGTCCTCTTTGCCTCTTGGACTAAATCTTGTATGTGCTAAGAGTTTCTGTAGCAGCAAAACAATATTTCGAGCTACAAAATGGACCTGTCCCTTCTAAAGAAGGGCCACCCTGCCTGTGTTTCATCATTTCACTCGTACAACCGAGGAGCCTGGATCAAATCCCAGAGTTAGACGTGGAAGAGCTACATGAAATAACAGTCCACTGTGTTTGTGGCATGACTTATCTACCATACCATAAACTGCCTTATTCTCTAATGATAGGACAGATTTATTGAAACCACCGAATAAATCTTAAAAGGTTGTCCAACTGGCGTAGAAAACAAGAAGAAGGCTTTTAAAGAGACCTACAGTGTAAAGATAGACCAGCCCAGTATTTCAACAGTATCGATGCAGAAACTGTACAGTAGTGCAATGTGTTGTATTTTGCCATAATGTTTGTGCTGGATTACCATGTGTGCTACAGGTGGGCGCTGCCAGCAGTGAGCCTGGTGCCACCAAGGGAGATTCCTGTCTCGTTACTGTCACAGTGCCAATCCCACTGACTGACTTGAATCCTTTACTTTGTTCTACTGCTTCATCTTGATATATGCCTACAAACATACACTATGTACTGCATCAGCTAATGTTCTTGCTCCGAAGTGATTGTTTGTATTTTATACTTACCGGGAAAGAAGACGGCGAGGACGGGGAACACTGTTTGAAACGTATCGAGATGCCCATAGTGTCGGTGTGAAAAACTTCCATTAATGCTGTGGTCAAGTGTCCGAACCGGTGCGGCGTTACAGGTTTGAGTCTGCACCTCTTTAACTCATTTGTTGTCTGAGGCATTTGGTTGTACTGTAAAATGTCAAAGAAAGCTAAACATTTCAGGCAGAGGGTCATTTTGACATGAAGCTATGTGTTGTTGCTGTTGGTGTAAAATATATAGATAGATTTAAAAAAAAAAAAAAAAGAAGAAGGGGGCATTAAGATTGAGAAGGGGGCGGGAATGCTATTTTGTATCACCGCTCATCTCTGAACACATTGGTGTTTTCACACTGGCGTTCTTTTTTCTTTTTTTTTTTTTTTTTCAAATACAAAAACGTTCTAAAAACAGAGGAAAAGTAAGAAGCTGTCGGCCACGTACCCTGCTGTTTAGTTACCGCGGCGTTGATGGATAAACAAAATCCACTCTTTTTCAACTATTGGCCAGTGCCTGGAGAGCACTGGAACTCTTTATGCCTGAATCAATGTAAGAATCAGTCAGGTTCAGGACGTGTGATACACATAATGATCAGAGACAGCTCTGAAACATCCTCTGCGAAGACCTCACCGCACAGAGGACGAGATTTATTTCGTTTTCTTTTTTTTTTCATTTCATTTTTGCTTTATAGCCACAAAAATATCTCTAAGAAACTCCCTTATTAGCCTTTAAAATATGTTATGCGCCACCACATCTCCCGAAACTCCTTTAAGTACAGGTTTTCGGAGAGGGTGGTAAAGGTATCACTCCAGGACCTAACCTAATGAACAAGGAGAGACAGCTAGAAGCCCACAGAAGCTGAGAAAGGCTATCCTGCTGCTAGCGTGCGGCTCACAGTCTGGTTCAGGTGGGAGCACCAGAATATGTGAGCAGTCTAACAGTATACAAACTTCACCAGGCTCCCACAGATTTTCAAATAGGGCAGCTTGTTTGTGATGAGGAGGAAGAATGAGGTAGCTACATTGTAGTCAGTGATCTGGCAAAAGCTTGCTGGAGGAAGTGCCTGGACACTTTTTTGTTAAGGGTAGAAGGAATGTGTATATACAGATGTATATTATGTTATGTGAATAATATATTATATGTTTGCCCAGAGTAAAGACGTATAGTAAGTAACCACAACATAACCATAAAGCTGAATGTGCTGTAAATGACCATTTTGTGAGTTTTTTGTCAGAACTTTTAACAACGAGCGTTCATCCCAGCGCTCTGAGCAAAACAGGTCATCAAAGCATGTGTGGATACTCGGTATGCTTTGCATTTCATTTCAGCGATTTCAAAATAACCCGATCCATATGATTTGTTTCAACCATTAGCCACGACTGTGAGTGCATTATACTTTCACCATTCCAAAGCTTTTTATTATGACTATTTCTGAGTGACAACTGCCAACACAGGACGTTTTAATTTCGTTAGTTGTTTTCTGTATGAACCAACAGTACTTGACTACTGTGTTTTTGATCATTGTATTTGTGGGGACAAGGTGTGTATTTAATGAGAGAAAAGCAGAAGACAGATGTATATCGGGGTCGGAAAGGTTTTTCTCCTGAGCGACACCAACGATTAACAATAAAAGAACAATGGGGGGAAAAAAAGGAGGTTGTTGCAGTCTTTCATTGGATGTTCTGTCCAAAATGCACACACAGCTGGGAAAAAAACCAAAAAACATCGGCCTGGTTTTACAATCGGTTTGTCAGCAGAATCACAGACCTGACAGCTCAACACGGACTTCCTGTATATGTGCCTCTGACCGACCTGCGGTTTCTAGTGCGGATGTGATCTTTTAGCATTTTCCCGTCACCTTGGACCGCATTGACCATTTGATCTGACCTCCCTTTTCAATCCCTTACCCTCTTTCTTTTCCTTATCTCTTTTAACCATACCCCTCCACCACACTCGGCTCATTTTCCATTACTTTCAGTGTCTTTCTCTCATCATTTTCCCCCCATCTCTTGCTTTGCTCCTTAGCTCAGAGTAAGGTGACTCCAGACCACAGACTTCCTCTCTTTCCCTGTGGCTACGCTGAATAATGCAGCAGTCCTGCAAACTGATCCAGTCTTCAGCAGAGAGACTAATCAGATTAATTAGAGTACGGGACCCCCTACTGTTCAGCTGGGGACAATGGAGGCTATGTGGATTGTTCACAGATTGATTAAGCTGCAAAAACAAACTTTAGAGGAGTGTGTTGTAAATGTAAGTATTATTAAGATGGTATTTCACTAGCCATGTGGGTGAAAAGGAGCATGAATACCTTATTGATTAATGAGGCAATGAGCTATTTTTATGGAGGCAAGTCATTTATACAACCCTATTTAATATCTGCAAGATTTTCTCAATTTCCTTTTTCACCTGCAGAAAGCTATTACAACATTAAATCCTTAACTTCTCATATTTGACCGGCGGTTTAAATTAGCTGGTAATTGGAGTCTTATCATTTAATTCTGATGGTGTAATGACTGCCGTGGTCAAGACACTTATCACTTTGCCAGAATCCAACGGGGCTTTGTCTTTTCCTTCTCACTGGGGTGTCCCGTCTTATATTCTGTCACTGACGGGCTTGATGGATGTCGGCTTCTCCCTGGTCTCCCTATTGAGTCCCACCATATACACTCAGATGTGGTGCTTCTATAAAATGGCAGTGAAGTCCAACAGCTTCTGGTGTCGGCTGATGCAGTATATGGGAGAAATACAACACATAGCTGATAAATCCTCCAAAACATATTTATCGTCAGTAGTTACTAATTATCCCGTAATTTTAGGATTAATGTGTTAATGGCAGTTTTAAAAAAATACTTTAAGGTATTTGGATACATAATACAGCACTGTGGAAAAGTACCAACGGTAACACAGTCTGACGGGCATAAAATAGTAAAGTTGTTAGCCAAAGGTTTGGTGTATCTCATCATTGTGTGCAATGTGCTCTTAAAATTTTGACGAAACTGGACACAAGAATAAGTGGCAGGCCTAAAAAACTATCTACAGCAGATAAATGGTTTCTGAAAGTCATGTCATTAGGAAAATATACAGCAAAGACCCGACACAAGACCTGAGAAAGGCACCGGGTCCTTGAGTTGATCCATCTGCTCATCAGAAATGGTCTCAGTGGAAGGGTGTCTGTCAAGAAGGCATTCTTAAGGAAGGGAAGAATGGAGAAAAGGCTGAGATATGCTGGTGACAGGTCTTATGGAGCGATCAATGCAAATTTGGTATTTTTGGTTGAAATTGTCAATACGGTATCTACAGAGGTCAGGAGTGGGATACAACAGTGAGTGTCTACAGCCATCTGTGAAACACGGTGGAGGCTCTATCATGGTTTGGGGCTACACATCAGCCCGTGGTGTTGGAGATCTTTTCAAAACTGATGGAATTGATCCACCATGCAATACAATCTGGCAACAGATGCAATTTTTCAGCATGACACTGATCCCAAACACACTGCCAATGCAGTAAAATCATACCTGGATAGAAAAACACACAGTGGAACACTATCAGTCATGGATTGGCCTCCCCAGAGCCCGGATCTCAACATTATTGAAGCAGTGTGGGATCACCTTGACAGAGAACAGAACAAAAGGCAGCCTACATCCAAAGAAGAGCTTTGAATGTCCTTCAGGAAGCCCGGAGAACTGTTCCTGAAGACTGCTTAAAGAAATGACAAAGCTGCCTCAGAGAGCTCAGGCTGTTGAAGAATAGTTCAACACAATCTGAACCTTCATTCTTCAGACACCGGAGGAATGAAGGCAGTCATACCACATATTGACTTTCAAGCTCATTAGAATTGTACAAACTCTATTTTTGTCTTAATTATTGTATTTCCATGAGTGCCTCCACATTTCAATAAATTACTGCACCTATTTTCCATTTTACAAGCAGCATATAAAGAAATGAGGTGTGGCTCAAGATTTTTGCACAATACTATAAATTATTCACAGATTTGTAACGTTTTCCATCTTGCCACAGCAGGGGTAAAAAGAAACAATGTCTGGGACTCGAAAAGATGCTCGCTTTGTTGCCTAATAGCTACCGAGACATGATCCAGGTTTTAACATTGGCAGAATGCTATTCTTCAAAGCACAGTGGTGTATCTTACTAAATGTTTAATGATTCTTCTTTCATGCCAAATGCTTTGCTAATAGATGCAGATAAAATCCAATATTCTCTGGGAGAATATTGTCACAGAAGCTTTTGCGGGTGACCTTGCCCAAGCCTCAGTCAATAAGTCGATAGAGAAGATGGCACGAAAATAAAGTTGCAGGCTTTTAGACAACGGGACAAATATCTGGTGTACGTCTGGGGATGTATTAAATGATTCCTTAGAAAAAAATACAGACTTAAACAAAGTCTCATCCACTGAATATAGGAATATTTCTCTTTCTGAACTTTTTTTTTTCCCCTCAGTAAAATACACAAGGTGAAAACACACCCTACCCACACTATCTTGTCCTAGCATCCTGGTGGTACTCGGCTTCTGCTATAGAGTGCAGCAGACAAGACAGGTGGTTCAGCTTTGTGATCAGCAGAGCGAGGACAGAGAAGAGCTGGCCAGATGGCTCCGTCCACCATGTTTTTTCCTCACTGGTTCCATTGCCACAGTCAGTCTGATTGGAGCCCTTATCTCAGCAGTGTGCTCTGAGTTCACTGAAAGTCATGGTTGACATGAACAAGGGGAAGAGAGGGAGCTTCTGATGGTTCCAGCCTGGATCATGCAGGCAAACAAGGAGCCTGAGACAGATAACCAGAATCAGAGGACACATGAGTGACTCAACCGTCCTTTTCCTCTTTATCACGCTCACCTTTCGCTGTTAGGTAGCACAACAGCAGTTTACCGCCGCCACCAACACCAGCCGCCTTTAGCTTAGGATGCTCTGACCTGTATCATTTGTGGGGTTGAATTCAACAGTTCAGTTAACTTAGAGGAGGGGTGGGGGGGCAGCAAGAGAAGCTGGATAATCAAGAGAAAGACAAAAAAAAAGTTTGGGAAGCTGAAATATCAGGGTTGTATATACAAAATCCGTCTCTGCCACCACTCTCTTGATAACAACACAATCTCAGGTGAAGCAGAGGCTGAAGTTATTTTGCTCCAAGGATAATCTCTCGTTGTTAGTACACTCATAGAGATGTTGAGCCTTGAGGGTTCTGAGGAGAAGCTTGTAAACGATCTTATGTCAACATGAGCCATTTCTAGGTTGTGGCAATAATGCTTCTCCGAGCTGCCATAAATTTGAGAGATGAGCTTATCAAAAGGTCAGCCCTTAGAGGGACTGGCTTAGCAACTGGATTTATCCTTCAGTTTATTTAGAGCAGAAAAATGGGGCCACAAGCGACGACTAGCATCAATCATACTTCATTGTGATCCTTGACAAACTTAAAGAAAGAGCAGGAGTCTTTTTGATTTCATCCAAAGGCAGGGAACAAACACTTGGAGTATACTCCAGTCAATAAACTATAGAATTACCTTTTATTGCTTTTTTAAGTTATAAAACATATTCAGGCACAGGAGCTGCATACTACATGCCCCAAGTTGAGTATGATTAGATTTGGTTCTCATCAATTAGATTAATACCTTCCTATTTGTGACAACTGAGTTTTTTTGTTCTTTTTGTTTGTGTGTGTGTGTGTGGGGGGGGTATTAAAATGAAATGAGTAAAATTAAAATCTGTTATCAACTTTCAAGGCCTTCAATCGTTCCTGTCCACTTTTGAAAATATCTATTTTGTCTTTGTTCTCTAGGTTTTACTCACTCCCTTTTGCCCTTCTTCTCTCCTGGGTCCCTTCTCTCCTTATCTTTGTCTGTCTTCACCCCCCCCCCTTCTTTCCTCCAGCAGTTGTTGAAATAGATGCAGGTATGAGAGGACAGTTGTGCAACTGATAATACTACATTAACCTCAGGGAGAACACAGTTGTCCTCTGCTCTCACATCTCTTTTCCACACCAGACATCCCCGACTGCAGGCCGCATTAACCCCAGTCCCCCCCGACTCCGTCATCCCTGGAGCCCTACATCCGCAGGTTCACGTAGCCCCCATAGCTGCAACCTATCTTCTTTCTGCCATGGCTGAGTAATGCCATGCTATGTGAAAAAATGTTGTCCGCATGCTGAATGAAAACATGGCCCAGAACGCTATTCCTTCTCCGAGCACTTTGTCTTTCACACCTATGTAGCGTCATTCACAATGTCCCCGTTTCATTTAGCGCCCTGTCCTGTGGAGAATAGTCGCACTCTCCCACACTGCCTGCAGAGTGGATTGCTGTACATTACACTCAGAAAATGACCTGAACTAAACATTAAGCATGACTATGTTTCTGTAAATTCTGCTCATGCTGACTGATTAGCAGCGATAACAGCACTGGGGTCATTATTCATAATGTATTACTCATTACTTAATTACTTCAGTGAGAAAGTAATTTGTTACTCCTTGCATTGCTTTCGTGTTACTCTGTAACATGACCTGAAACGCGTTGTCACATAATTAGCAGTCAGCTATATAAACCTCAGGCTGCAGTCCAACCCATCCGCACAAATCTCCAGCCTAATGAGGACATACATGTGATCTTCCTTTTAATGTCTGCTGCGGAGGCTGTACGAGTACGAACGTGAAGCTCAGAGCACAAGGCAAAGAGGAACTTCAGCGCAATCACCACAGTGATTCTACTATAGAAACATATACAGGTAGAAATGGAGGCTATAATGCTACAAGTCTGACTGCTCATCACTGCCTTTGTTACCTGGTGAGGTTCAGGCTCTGGCTGCTGGGGTGGGGTCAGCATACACTCAGCTTTAACGTCACTCTGGGTTTGTCACTAACTTTGTGTTAACACGCTGTCTGTGCAGATGTTTCAGTTGAAGGTGTGCTAGTGCATAGTGCAGTTGTTTCTGTCCTGAGCGCAGTTTGCACTTTACCAGCGCGCTTTTGTTCTTTCATGCAATAAAAATAGAAATAATAGAAGTACAAGTAATGACGTAATTGTAACTGTGATGTGATTACTGGATTTTTTTTGTTCTTTTTTTGTGTTTATTCTCATATTGTGGTAGTTTTTAGCCCAGATCATGACTTTAATGAGCTTAAAAACACCTATAAACACTCATATCTATCAATAAAACAGTCTCATCTCTGGTCAGATCAGAAAAACTTTCTAATGTAACACACAAGGACACAAACGATTATGACATGGCAAGTTTAGTTAACTTATAAATTTAGGAAATTAAAGGATCTGGTTAATCAGAGGAACCTAAAATTTGTTTAAAAGTTAGGCTGAAAGACCTAAACATGTCAGATTTAGTCGGACAGCTTTGCTCAGTATGAAGACAGGAAATGCGAAGATAACCTCTGCCTGACAGTTCAACAAAATTAGCTCACTAATTAATATTATCTCTTAAACTGTGCTGTTTGCTTTGCAGCCTCCAGGCAAAAGCCAAACTTCAGAAGGGGCCTTTCTGTCCTTAAGCTAAGCTAACAGCTGCCGTCAGTAGCCTCATATCCTAAACTGATCTAAAGCCTATTTTCCAAAAGTTTAACTATTACTTTTAGAAATCGGGTTAATACTTTACATCAACGTGCTGAACATTTTGCACAAATTGCTTATTTAACCAAATATGACATTACCACCCTCTTCCCAACCCACTGCAGGTCAGTGAAACAGTAGCACTGAATGACTTGGCTACAAATTGGTCTCCAGGTCTTGTCTTTTGCCCAGAGAGAGCAACTGTCAGTGTCATGTTCTGGTCTTTCACAACCTTCAAACCTAATTAAAGGGAAGGAGGAACTATTTTTCTTCATCTCTCTGCATGGCTTCTTCGTTTAATGCCGTGCCTGAACCTCAGAGCACTGGGGATTATGCTGTCATGTCATGTAGGCTGAACCCAGGGATCTACATGCATGCAGATATGAACTCTTTAATATTTTATCCCACAGGTTGGGCTGCTTGTCTGTACCTCAAGAATAAAAAGAAGAATCTTTGGAGACTGCCGTCAGACAGGATAACAACAGAATAATGCATGGCCCCCTTTTCCCTACATTTTACTGTCTCGCTGCTTTTTTCCAGCCTTTGCAGCCTTTTTTATCAATTTCACTCTTGCTCTTGCAATTTCTCTTTTTGTCCTCTTGTCTTTTTTTTTCTTCAGCCTTCTCACCTTTCTCCTTCACCATCTCTTTGCCTTTCCTCTTCTTCCTCTTTATCACACTGCCTTCCTGTTACCTTTTTAGCCCTCTTGTGCTTTCCTTTTCCACTCTGCATCTCACCAGTCTTGTGTCAGGTAAGATTGTTGGAGGTGCGAAGCTCTGACAGCTCATCGAGGGCTTGCGGAGTGGGGGGTGGGGCTTGCCTGCCCTCTTGTCAGCTGTCTGCTCTGCCGTGTGACCAGGGTGAAGAGGTCACGGCATGCATTGCGGAAACTTGCATTTGATGTTGCCGTGTCACTCAAAAGAGAACAGCATTTTCGGTGGGGGCCGCCTTTATGCTACACACTGTTAACACGCTGTCTTTTCTGCACCTGTCACAGCACTGCATTACACTTTGCCAGCAATGCAAGCAAGACCCCCTCGATTTAGCACCCGTAACATGTCACAAATCAGTTTTGCTGTCACTGCTTATTGAAGAGCATTTTCTGCTTTTCCATTAGAATTTTTAGAGTGGGTAAAGATGGTTCGAGAAGCATTACAGAGAGGAAAATGTCAGCGCACACTTACAAAAACAGAAAAGGAAAGTCACGCTTTCCTAGGTGTGAACAACTAACTGGACTTAGCCTCTGTGCTTAGGCATTGTTATTTAAAGGCTGAGTTCACTGATGCACCATGGCATTCTAACTCCATGTTTGATGTTAATCTGCTGGAATGAGCAGAAAAACAGGAGCACATTGAACCATGTTGCATATTGCATTGAGCTTGACATGTGTCTCTAAAGTGGCAACAACTGACTGTAATTACCATGAATGGCCAAATGCGATGCTTACATTAGAGATGGAAGAATAGCTAGTAGCATGACCTCCTTGTTATATCTTCTGGATGGCAGTTATTCTTCTCCCCTTGTCTTTGGCTCAATAGACGTCCCATGTGGCCATACTGAGCTGTGCAAGTAACATTTGAGGAGGACAGCATATCTGTGAATTCATCTGCTTTTTTGTTCATTGCAGATGTTTGTCTCACTTTCGCGTTTGCTCTTTATCTGTGGCCTGTAATAGCCCTCACCAATGGGACTGCTCCAGATGCATGTTAAATGCACTCAGACAAAAGAAGGTTTGCTCCTCACAAACAGCCTGAATCCCGTTAGCCAACAGAAGCAGAGGCCCGGGATAATCCTGTCTGCCTTTTAGGCACATGAATGACATTTCCAGCATGGACAAACTCAGCTGGTTGAGAGGATAAAAGTCTCTCACATCTCCAGTGGTTTAGACTGTGGCTCCGTGTGCTTATTAGTTGCCCCAGCCTGTCTTTACCTGGTAAAAGACACTGACAACATTGTCAACCTGAGGAGAAGCATGCAGAGGAGCTCAGTGAAAAGAGAAGTAAAAATTTTGAATGTCAAAAGCAGGTTGTGTAACAGTGAGGATCTCAGTCTGCCAGTGCCTCATGTCCTCCCAGCCATGCACCATTAGAGGTGAAACAACAGGGGCTCCTGTGATCTCTTTAGAACAAATGTTAACTCCAAGTCTTTGGACCATTAATGGAAGCTATTTGTCACACTGGATTCAAATGAGGTTAATCTGTAGTTTTTTAGCTAATGCACATAGGTTCTAATGACGCTTTTCATCGCAACATCACATCTTGCGGCTCATCAAAGTGTGGAGAACATGAGGATGGGATGCTCATTTAATATGATCATAATGGAATGGCTGCGGTTAAGAACAAAGGTATCTTCAAATGAGAGTGCTGGTAAACCCGGAGTCTGTAGGATACCTGACCAAACTCCACACGGAATTCCTCTCAGGTTAAGGTGTAAATTGAACAGAGGACCTTCATCGTTGTGTCAAACTGAGAGAGTGAAATGCTCCCGTGTTGTCTTGTCCGTATCCTGGGGCTCTGTAACACCTGTCTAATTAGCTGTGCAGCATGACAGCAGTGGACACACAAACTCTGTTGTTCTCACATTACCATAATCCAAAAGGTTTCTGTGCACACAGACTCTGGTCTACACTTTAAATGCACTTTAAACATACATTGTGTGAACAAATGCACATTTTTCACTTAAGGACTGTAAGACAGAAGACATACAGTATCTTGCTATTACAACTTTCTGTTGATGCAACACTTTCTGGGCGCTCAAGCTGACTTTACCTGTTTTCTTGTTCTAAATAGTTCAGCGTTTTTCTCACCTGCCTCTGAGCCTTCATGGTTCTGGCTCTTGGGCTTTGTGAAAGCTCCTGCTTAGAGATTGTTTGCAGCCGCAGACACTTCCAGCTCAGTTCCAGGGGAAAGGAAAAGCAATTCCATGCTTGGGCCACAGTGAATCCGTCTCTGTCAGTTCCGCTTCTCGATGCCCTCAAATCACATTCCCCCACCCATCCGCTCTCCCATCAGCCTTTGCTGTTCTGTGATCAGGGAGTAGGAGAGCATCAGCCTGGAAGTGAAATGAGGATGCGCTTTACATGCTCCCTTACCATACTATCCTCCTTGATGTCACTCACTTCTGTTCCCTGGCACTTGCAATTTCCCGCTCTGCAATAAAACTCCATAAAGTTCACGCAGGAGCAGTCACAGCCCACAGCTGTAATGTACCTTCTTCTGTGTCTATCAGGCTACATGAGGCTAGTTGTCATTCGATGATAAATACAATTTATTTCATCTACTGTTCTTTTCTCAAATCGAGATCTCGTCACAAAGTGCAAGGCGGATAATTTTTCACATGCAAAGTCATTTAAATTTTTATTAGTACTCAAAAATGTATTTTAACAGTAACATTAATTCCTTTTATGCATTTCCTTAAGACACTATCAACTTTGAGTCTTTTGGCAAGCTTCTATATTTCCAGGTGACGTGTGAATAGCACCGTCTTTAGATGTATTCGATATTTTGCAAGGTCAGCGTTTAAATCTCGCAGAATGCTCTTGAGCTGCAGTCATTTCAAACACTTTGCAATTACTTACGTCAGTGAGTTGATCACAGAAAGCCTGTAAATGTGACTTCACACTGTTCGCTGTAGGCCCCGTATTTGCATGTTTATTTTTGAACCACATTTATCCCACAATCAATTCCTTGCATTTAATTAAAGCACCTAACTACTCATAACTGATTGTTGTGCAGCAGTCTTTAATCCTGTACGGGAAAATTCAAACGTGTCATCGGGAAGTTTTACATTCCCTTCATTTTACTGTCAAACTTGTGCATTTTATCATCACTCCTTTGCCTGGTGACTAAATTTGTTGCTTTGCCTTTGTAGAAAACAGTGACACATAATTTTTTAAAGTGATGAAGGCACACAGAATGATTGATGGCAGCATATTGGATGGGAAAATAACGTTCTGGGCCGTTAATTTTACCGAGTCAAGGAAGCAGCCTCAGACTGTCAACACAGGAAATGAGTAGGATTTATCTCTGGCCTAGCGTCTGGGTAGTGCTCTTGCACTGGATGCATTTATAGGGACCACAGTGGTGGATTTCAAAGTCTGTGTCGTTCACGATGTAGAGCTTTAGGATAAATATAGTCTTGCAATGAGATGGCATTACTGTGTTATTACCATTATTGGCAGTGCGGAAGATGTAAACATTAAAAATGCACTGCCTTAGATTGAGGCCACGTACATTTTTTCACTAAAGCGATGCAGGACAGCAGAATTTAGCCTGTGTTTTCACGTTACGTGGCTTCCGAAGCAAGCCATGTTACGGCAACACAAAAAGGGTTATCATGCTGTGCAGCGTCAGTGGCAAAAGCTTTGGCAGTAATAGAATGTCCATGCAGGTAAGGATAAAGCATTTTATGTAGATGCAAAGCTGTGCTGCAGTCACTGGTCACTGCTACAAGATGAACACAATACTAAAGTGTACAGTAAATGGGCATAAAAAGTGGAAAACTGGACATATGGCAGTATACATCATTAATCTAGTCAAGCTTTTTGAGTTTTCTCAACTTTTGACTGTTGTTGTTGACATTACTAAGATTTACACATTTGAAGAAGAGTTCTGCTGACCTGAATTTTCTTGTTCACATGATAACATGTTAACATGTGTTTCTACCTTCAAAAACCACGTAAATTCTTATTGAATAAGCAAAAAAAATTCTAGCAGCATAAAGCTTTGCCTTCTCAACTTTCGGCTGTTCCCTTGTTTCCTGGAACAGACTGACCTGCATATTTGGTTTGGCACTGATTTTTGTGCCAGATGCAACCCTCCCACTGTTTGGGAGCAGCAGGGGTAGTACTCTAGCTTGTGACCCCCCCCCCCCCACCCCCTCCTTGTGACAAGGTTGGCTTCGTGTCTCCTCCCAAATGCACATCTGACAGTTTTCACTTGTGATTGTGCTAACCCCCACACTTTGGTAAAACATAATGTTTTAACTATCAGCTGAGTCCTCTTCGTTTTATTTATTCATTATTCCTTAGATAAAATCTTATCAACATAGAAATCCTTGATAGTTAGTGTATTTTGATAGTGTAGGGGTTAGCAGGTTTGCCTAACACACCAGGAGGAAGCACAGTCCCAGCCTGTCAAGCGAATGCACTGCAGTGCCGTGAATTACATCAGCAGTTACATTTTCTGACACAGAATGAAGGCGACTGTTTGTTACATACCCTACATTGTTGAAACATTCACATAAAGTACAAGAACAAGAATATCTTAAGTGGCTTGTTTGTTGCTCGGCTCCTTGAGAAAGATATTGAACCCTAATTTGCCCCTGATGGTGTGTGTGAGTGACAGGTAAAAGGCAGAATAAAGTGCTGTGTGAATAGGTGAACGTGGCTTCTAGTGTAAAAAGCACTTTGGGAGCTCATGTAAGATCAAAACGATTGTATAAGTACCAATCCATTCAGACAAACGTTCTCATCTTTGGGCAGAATTGAAGATGCTCCACTGCTGTCAGTTGGCTCTTAGCTAAACCCCTCCTCCAAACATACAGTCTTTTTGCCTAGAAGCCTTTGCTTCCTTTTTCCATTTCCATACTTCAGTTGCCATGGCATTTACAATTTTTTATTAGGTAACACCTTGGAGTTGCAGATTACTCAAAACAATCCAATACCAAACAAGTCTTCAGGGTTTTTTCTGACTTCTTTTACATCAATCATCCCAGCTATGAGACAGCATCATGCCCAGCACACAGTCAGACCTAAAAAGTTTCCCCTTTAAATTTTAAAAGCGAAAGACACTGTTTGAAAACAGGAGCGTGAAATATATTTTTTTGCCTTAGCTTTTAGCAGCCAGAGTTACATTAAAACAAATTAAGATCCTGATCCACTCTGCAGTAAAAGCTACAATGCTACTTTAAAAGTTGCTGAGTTTTAAATTAGGAGATAATGCTTAAGCCTCTGTCGTTTGGCACAGTATCATGTAGCCATCAAGTACATATTTAAGACTCCATTTATGGGGCTCTCATTAAGCAAGTCAGATAAAAAAAAAAATTAAAGCTTGAGAGTGAATTTCCACAACTTCCACAGCTAATGTTAGCTTAACTTAATAGCTCTGTTAGAGGGAATTAGCATTATTTGGAACACTCAGTGGTTCTGCATTAGAAATAGATAACTATTATATCATTGCTATCAGGGCCTTCTTATTGTTTCAAATATGTGAGCAGACCAGAGCTGATGTGAGCTGACACACACATTTTCCCCACGATGCTTCTGTCTTCTCTCACATAAGTCACTGTCACTGACCCCGGAGTCAGGAGAGAGGTGCTGTGAAATCATACACCCTCTCGCAGAGCTTCCGATAAATCTCCCTGTGAGGTGTGACAGCACCGGTGTCTCCTCAGAGTGAAATCCTGGTGGGCACAATTCTTCACAGCGCTTGAGACTGTAATCTTATGCTGCTTCCACACACAAATTTGGAGACATTGACTGATTCATTTATTGCAGTAATGTTCTGATTTTTGTCAGGCTCATAGTCGAATCTGTTAACACATTACGCGAACATTCACTTCAATTTGCTCAGGCATGCTTGGACCTGGTGTTTGCCTGGCAAGATTAAAGACTGTTACATTCATATAATGTAGACGTCAAACATTTATTAGTGGCACTGCATTGCAAATGAAGACAACATCTACAGGAGAAAACAAAACACCACTCATTTCTTTATATTTTGCTTCCCAGGAGCCAGACTTTCTTTCCATTTTTAAAGTGGTCTTGAATAATAGTTCTTCGGGCTTTCTGAAGGTTTTCTTCATTGGACATTGTCCAGTCCAATTCTTATACCTGACAATTTTCAGAGGAATGTTTTTCTTTTCTTTTCTTTTCTTTTCTTTTCTTTTCTTTTCTTTTCAATTTGTTAAACCACTCAACACGAATCACTTAAGCATAAAAAGGGCACCTAACTCAAGGGATGAGCCAATGTTGTGTCTTCATGTTACCAGTGTCAACACGTACTCATTTTAAATTGTAAATTTAGGTGGAATTTTCTAGCAGCCTGTTACAAAAACACAATTTATTTCCCATTTCCATAGCTGAGTCTACAAAAATGTAAAAAGATAATGCAGTTTGATGGGTGTAAAATAGTATATTTGCACCAACAAGGTGATTTCCAGAGAGCTGTTACCTTGAAACATGATATATCTCAGCATGGTGTGCAGTGTATCCTGGAGGTGGAGGACAAAAGAAGAAGACCAACAAAGAGCTGACTCAAGATCTCAGAGATGCATCTGGCCCTTCAGTTGATCCATCTACTGTTCAGTGAGGTGTGCCAAATTACACAATAAAATCAGCGGCAACAGGTCTTATTTAGTGATAAATCCATCCATCAGGAGAGAGGAACAACAGTGAGTGTCTACAGCCATCTGTAAAATAGGGTGGAGGCTCCATCACGGTTTGGGGCTGCATTTCAGGCAGTGGTGTTGGAGATCTTGTCAGTATTAATGGAATTCTGAATTCAGAAAAGTACTGTTAGATTTTGCTTCACCATGCAATGCCATCTGGAAAGCGTCTGATAGTCAACAGTTTCATTTTTCAACATGGCAATGATCCCAAACACACTGCCAATGCAGTAAAAGCATACTTTGGTATAAAAACACACTGGAACACCATCAGTCATTGACCTCGGCATTATCGAAGCAGTGTGGGATCATCTTGCCAGAGAACAGAACAAAAGGCAGCCAACATCCAAAGAAGAGCTTTGACTGTCCTTCAGGAGGCCCGGAGAACTCTTCCTGAAGAAAAAGAGACCTTCATTACACTTGCCTAAGAGAGTTTAGGCTGTGTTGAAGAATAAAGGTGGTCACACCAAACACTCATTAGAATTGTATAATCTTTTTTTCCTTGTATACTGTGTTAACCTATTACCTATTACATGTTACTGTATTAACCACCTATTTCCTATTTTCCTAGCAACACATACAGAAATGAGGGGTGGCCCTTCTATTGCTTCTAAAATGTGATGATGGCAGCTGTAGAAAACTGTACAGACTTTTATTAATAATTTAAGCATAAAACCAGATTTTTTAATGCTCTGTTTTATCCTCAAATCTCTGAAATGGAAATTGAAAAGTGAAATGATAATAAACTTGAAGTATATTACATTTCTTCCTTCTTTCTAATTTGTAAATATTGTATTGAACAGTCTAAGGCCATATTCAACATCCAGACACATTTGTCAGCAATTCACGATGTAATACAAGACATGCATATGTTGTAAGATTGCACAGTGAGGTGATCAGTCAGTGATCACCAGGTTACACTGGAGTGTCTGGCATGTCTAAATTTGTTATGTAAGGTACCATAGGCAACCAAATCTGGGAAACGGTTGCTGTAGTGTGATGATTGCTGCTGACAGTCAAAGTTGCAACAATGTTGCATTAAAAGTGTCAGTGATGTCCATGCAGAAAATGTATTTTGCGTGGGTGCGCTCACCTTTAAATATAAACATCATTAAATAGCTTGATCTCTGTCACTCCATACCTGCATAGGACAAAGAGCGCTGCCAGCAGCTTGAATTATAAGCATGTGTTGAAGGCCAAAGAGTAGGTGTGTTTTTGCTGTCGGTATATGTATTTATAAGCCACAGATGCTGCTTCTTTTACTCTGAACAGACAACAGCACTCGTTTCATCCATGTACCATCAACACCCTGCCAATCGCACGGACTCCTCATTTCAGAAAAAAAAATATAAAGAGATGGCCTAGATTGTTGCTTGTAGTACGAGGGCTTGAACTCAATTTGTGCTACAGAAATGCACTGCTCCCACGCAGACCATGATAGGGAGGCATTGTAGTCCTAGCATAGCAGATTGCTGCACATTTACACTATTATCCCCACGGGAGAAGGGTGAACAACAGGAAACTCGGGCGACTATAACTACCTTTTTTGTAATTTTAGACTACGCATGACAGAAGAGTGGCAAGCAAGGATGTCCACCGCATCCAAAAAAGTGTAACCTTTTCTAGTGCTTTGAAAACACAAAAAGGCCGCCCATGAGGAAAAGAATGCTGTTTCGAGGCATAAATGTAGCAAGGGATATTTAGTATAGTGCGTGTATATTAGTTTAGTTTGGATGGCGCAGCAGCGCAATCCCCCCTTGCTGGAACCACAACAGCATCCGACTCTAAAAAGAGCTAATGGTCTGTAACTGCCACAGTTATATAAAGGAGGTAAATGACACAGTAGATGCAGCTAATAAAATCAGATCCAACTGAAAAGTCTAGTGAGGAGGGTCATAGCATGATGCAACACATTGTAATGATGTTTCATAAGCACTTAGAATAATGAGTGCGATGGTAAAATATTGGATTGTAGTTTTTGTTAGAAAATAGTGAGGCAGCAAGAATGTGATTTCAGACTGCATAAACCCACAACAGTTAGAAAAGTAATTAATAATCCATCAATGCTATGTCAACGTTATTTTGCTTGGTTTTGTGATTATTTATTTATTTTTTTACATGAGTACAATGGCAGCGTTATGTGTAAGTTGGTACTTGGAATGTAGAAAAATGTTTCTAAGTTCACAAGATATTAATAGGCAAAAATGGGAAGATGAATGCTTCACATTTTTGTTGCAGAATTCTTACCCAGCATGCGTTATTAAAGTAGACACTTTAACTTTTCTTAGCAGGTGTCTCAGTCTTATTTGTCCCCAAGTTTTGCCAGTATATCAGGATTAACTGGTCCAACACATTACATACTATTTTCAGTTTTCCTGCTGTAACATGGCAAATACTGACCTGTCTAGAAATACTGACCTTTATTTAGATAACTGTGTGCATTATTAATATTTATTAGGTGCCACCAATCAAAAAGCATCATTCCCCTTGTGAATAAGGGAGTAGCCAATATAACTGTTATAGCACAAAAGAAAATCTATCTATCTATCTATCTATCTATCTATCTATCTATCTATCTATCTATCTATCTATCTATCTATCTATCT
>JAVDPK010000926.1:403522-417804 GCA_034780415.1 Cichlasoma orientale | reverse complement strand
CAAAGCGCCTTGAGGCGACTGTTTGTTGTGAATTGGCGCTATACAAATAAAGTTGAATTGAATTGAATTGAATTACTGGTAGGTACAGTAACTTGCAATGATACAGTACTTCTCAGTACAACGTTTCTGGGCTGGGTGAGGTTATTGTGCTGTTTGTCTCTCTGTGATGGAGGCTTAGTGACCTGAGCAGGGTGTACCCAGTCTAAAAGGGTGATCACCACCAGCATGCAACTTCAACCATTCAACATATATTATTAAAATGAGTGCTAAACAGACAATACAGAAACTGTTTCTCTTTACTCTCAATTTTTTAATCACATACTGGAAAGCTAAAAAACAAAAACAAACAAACCCCAAATATCCTGAACAATAACAGCTAGAAACAATGTCTTAAATATTGAAAAACTTGGACCTATAATTTGCCTTGTGAAACACCATCTAATTGAAGTTTTTGTTTTTCATTGTATTTGGAAAACTCTAAAAACCTTTTCAGGTCGGTGCGCTCCCGTCTAAATGAGAGTGCATGCCAAAGGTCCTCTCATGGAAGCTACATATAAATACAGCTCAAGTATATTAAACGCCAGCACCTCAACATTATGTCAAATGTAAAATGGGGAGGTTACAGTAATCTATAATAAAGCCCACGCCCCTGAAGGTAATATGTAATTACACATATAAATAGTGTTTTAATCTAAAATATACAAAATGTACTAATTGTTTAAACTTACACTGTGGTTTGCGTCTCTTTTCTTTTAAAATATTTCAAAGGTACTCGACTGAGCCAATTTTTTCTTAACCACCTGTCAAAGTTGGTGTCAGCGTGGGGGCTGGAACCTATCCCAACTTTCACAGGGCAAGAGGCAGACAAGGCCCTAGACAGGCTGGCAGGTCATCACAGGGGTAACACACACACACTTCCACACATACAATCAGTTTAGACTCACCAATTAGATTCATCCAATCTGCATATCACTGGAAACCCAAGAGGAAACCCACGTGGACACAGGGAGAACATGCAAAGTCCACAGAGAAAGGCTTCACCAAAGGCACGCATTGCTCTAAAAATACTTAGAGAATCATTTTCTTTTTTCCTTCAAAACTGTCAGTTGTTACTTCATTGTTTTACTGTACCTATCAGTAAGTATTTTTAGGTATTTAAAATTACATTTGGGGGATTTAAAACATAAGTCACAGGCTGTATTTTGAGAAAAAAAAATATATACAAAGTCAAGCTTTTTTCTGAAGTTAAATCTACGTTATCACTTAATTTGCTATCATTTGATTTGGTTATCATTTAGTTTTCAGTAGATTTGAGTAGCCATTATTTTTGTTTTATGGTAAAATGCACCAGTGTCAATACATTCAACCCACAGCCACTCCAATTTCAACATTATTCAATTTTATCTTTTGTACTCTCAGTATCATCCTGTCAAACTACATTTGGACTAAATATAATCCTACTGGATTTTTACATTTGTACATAATGTCAAATGAACAATGCTCAGCACACAGCACCCCAGGAAACCTGTGTATGCGTGTCTGTCTCTTTTAAAATGACTGGCAGAATGCCCCTCAGCCGGGCTCACTTGCAGGTACAGGCACGGCAGGGACATTACACTATTTTTATGTTGTATCTCAGGAAACGGCCCCCTTTGCAGTTTCTTCATAGCTCTCTGATTAGGGCTTCTACCCGCAGATTTCTGGCTTCTTGGCTTCAAATGAAGTTAATTGATTTTGACAAATATTGGCCAAACCAAATGAAATCTCAAAAGATCCTTTCATGTAATTATCTGACCGCAGCTTCTGATGCATACTAAAAAACACTCAGCCAATCAGAAGAAGTTTATATCATACAGGGAATAGCTCTTCTGTAATGCCATTAAATATGAAGATGAATAACCACGCACAGAGAAGAAGGAAAATGCCATTCTGATGGAGGAAACAGAGGGACTAGTGTCTATCAACTTTAAATGTCTCCTGTTTAAGAATCAGAACAATTCAGAATGCTTCCAACGAAGAGTCACGCTGGGGTTTGGGCGAGCTGAACTTGCTATTGCAGTGCTGCTCTTTGCTTTGGCAGAGTGCCTTTGAAGTGTTAGAAAAATTCATTTGCAAGAGCTAGAAAGTCATGGTGTGCTCAGCCCCAGATGTGACTTTGGTGTGACAAAATGGTTTGAGATTAAGTCTAAATGATAGGATGGATGAGGGATTACTTTCTAATCCGGGCAGTTTTTTTGAAGCATCAGTAACTCACAGCATCTCCAGAATTTTGACTACATAACACATTCTGACCGAAGGGGAAGAGTATATTTCAAGATTTTACAATGCATATTTCAACTACCTCTGGATTTCATCAGACAGAGGTAAATGTTATATTAAGTTCTTTTGGCAGAGTGGCACTGGTTCATTCGGGTACTTTGGCTCGGCTGGCACCGGCTGCAGTTGGTTGATGCTGTTGAGTACTCTGGCCATGAAAACATGCAGAAATTTAAATATAGAAAACACAGAAGTGCTGCTTAAGAAAGCATGAAGAGAAAGTAACAATTCAGTTGATATTTACATTATGCTATTTCTGCCAAACACATTTTTCTGTATCTTCAGTACCACAGATCCGATGAAAAATTGCCATATGATCCATGCAAGAAGACATTTAATTACTTATTTAGTTTTAATAAAAATAGCTTTTGCTGCCAGGCTTTTTTTTCTTGTCAGCATTTTAAAACATCATTATAAATAAACCTAAAAAAGCCTTCCTCTTACTGCTTCTGTGGTGCAAGACACACAGCAGCTACTGTATGTCTATTGTTCGTATTCTTATGGTTAATGATAAGTAAAAACACACTAAATTTCATTATAAATTTGATACAAATGTCCCTATGAAAAAAAAATGCACAGATGGCATCTTGTCCATTGTAGAAGCTAATTAAGAAGTACCTGTTAGTGATCTGTACAATCAAGATCTAACACGGACAGAAATTGCATTGTGTCTTTCTGATAGAGATAACATTACTGCTACTGGCACTGCAGCTTAATAACTCTGTGTTTGTGTTTTTTTGATCTTTGAAGTTGTGTTATTGTTTAATATCTTCAGTTTGTTTCTTGGTTTGCTCAGTTCTGGCCATTTTGACCTTTGGATACCAGCTCACAATTTTATTCTCAGTCTGCTTCCTTTTGTAATTACAGTTGGTTCCCTGCGCCTTCTCTGCTCTGTGTAAAGTCCGCGCTCCTGTTCCAATGTTAGGTACTTCCTGTTTTATTTTGCTAGTTTCGTGTCTCGTGTGTGTTATGTTAAGTTTTGCTTTCCGTTGTCTCGTTTCTTAGCTTCTATGTCTTGTTGTCCCCAGCTGTGTCCTCGCTCCCTGATTACCTCTTGTGTGTAATCAAGCCCTCAGTTTTCCTCGATTCTTTTGTCACGTCCTCCTTCATGCCGTGTGCTTTCTCGTTCTGTGTTTTCCCTTTTGTCTCTGAGTTTTTGCATTTCTGGCTCCAGTCCTGCCATGTTTTTGTATTTTGGAATTTTGGAAGAGACTTCAGCGTTAAAGCTGCTTTTTGAGTTTAAGTCCTGTCTCCCGAGTCCGGCATTTGGGTCCACGCGCTGCCAGCCACACAGCCGTTATATGACACTTTGCCAGTAACCACATTAGGGGACAGCTTTCTCTCCAGAGACTTCTCCATAACCACACAGTGATCTTAAGAAAACAAGCTTTGTTCTTGTCTTGGTAAATTATCCCGTAGTCCCACAGAATCTGCCTGTTTAGTGTTCCTACAGCTAATCTTTGTTATAATTATATATAAAAATAATTAACTTATGATCTTGAGATTGTGATACACACACACACACACACACACACACACACACACACACACACACACACAAATCCAAATACAGCTTTTCCTGGCTTCTATAGAACAGTATGAAAACATTCATGACAGCACAGTCCAATCCTGTAGTATAATAGCTTTCTCTACTTCTCCTCTGAACACTCAGGACAGGACTGTGCATATGTTCATTTACTGATTTCCGTGATCATGACTGCTCTGGCCAAGCTCACTTACTGACCAACCCTCCGCTGTTCTTTCTGTGCCTGAGATTTTTTGTACAGTACCAAAACTAAGAGAAGTTAGAGAAACTCAAACCAGGAGGAAACCTCTAGTGATTCCATTATTTGAATGACAGGTCTGCACACAGTTAGTAAACTTCTGTGCAAATTTAGACCACAAGTGAGCTCGTGGCAGGTCTGGTAGGAGTTTATTTTAGTTTTGTGTAAACTAAGTGCTAGATCTTTGAAGTGCCTAAGTGCGCATGCTAAAAACAGGGGAAAGAGCATGTACGGTCCCCCCTGGTAATGTATCCTGCCTTGGCAAATGCCAAAAGGATCAACCAGATGCTGAAACATCTGTGAGTTTTAATTCATTCACTGAAAACTCCATATGGGGTTTCTCCCTTGGTGGTATGGGTGAGAAATAATTAATCCTTTTATTATTCATCATTTTCACACTGCTTCCCCTCATATGGTGGCAGTTGCAAAGGCAAACACTGTACTTGCAGTGACATATGGTGGCACACTGTTGATTCTAAACTAATACCGAGATCATTTCCACATTATTGTTTGCACTTTCACTTTGACTTACTGAGTGACCTTCACATTTTATCAACTGCTTGGAATTATTACTAGATCTTTACTGTAATGTCTATAATATATTAGTTACAGATACGCTGCAAGGTGTTTCCAAACATTTTGCTCCAACAATTCCTAGTCCAATCCTACTCAGAGAGCAACCAATATTTTCTCGCCGCTAATTAAAAGAGCATCAAAATTGTCTAAAGCACTATTTACACTTCACAGGTTTACTGATCTCTGTGGTTGGCAGCTACAGACCAAAGTTGGATTTTAATGCACTTTCTCATAACAACTGCAGAGCTGGCTGAAAGGCAGAAAAATGCTCCTAATGTTGTAATGCATGTTTTTATCTGATCATCCTGCAAAACTTTGCTCTTTCGGTGATGTAACGGTCTGCCTGTGTTGGATTTCCTTTCATTCTTCTAATTTATTTCTTGAAGTCTCAGGTGGAACATTTGGGCCAGCCTTGTTTTCCTGTTCCACGGATTGCTCCCTCTCATGCTGTCCTTTCCACACCTGTGATGAATCATGCAGTATTTCTAGGCTGATGGGTGCTAAGGTTTTCTACCAGTTTGTCTTTGCCACTGTTTGATAATCAGGCTCTGCATGTTACCTGTGCTGTTCAGGATTCATTGCAATGTAACTCTGTTTCTCTTCACTCCTTCTAGTTCATCTCTTGGAATCCATCCTTGGAACTCACCTTGTGGGCACCAAAAGCCTCTCCTGCTCCAATGGGCCGCTCCGATTCCCAGCAAAGGAAAAAACTTAACAGCTCCGAACCTGCGAGCACCTACTCACCTTTGTTATCTGTCTGCCGGGCCAGTATTCCTCCTGGGCTCCAGCCCTCGCTCCTTGCAAGTAAGAGTGACATCTCAGAGCACAAAGCATGCAATAAGCAAACTGTTCCCAACTTCTCCTCTCTGACAGAGCTCCTGAGAACCACTTACCTGTGAATACTCACCAGCTGTTCACTTGTTAAAACCAGCCTTTAAACAAACACTTAAAAACAGCAGACAGTTATCTGAGTCCATATTCAACCAAAATATGGCATTAATTTGAGCTTGCTCTTTCTACGAATCAGTCTCCATGCTGTGCAGCAATGCAAATCTTGTTTAATTTGCACCCAGAAATACTTTCCAGACTTTTATTCCCAATGAAGCCTCCACAACTCATCTAGGAGTAAAGAGACAAGTAAGAGTAGTCCTGCACTAACCCCTCCAAGTTTGCTCAATATTACTTCTTTATTAGACTAGTCCATATAAGGTCATCTTTTGTGACTACAGTACAGATGTGTAGTGAGTAATATAGCTATAGCCCTGTTTGCACAGTACTGCAATTACCTCTGGACCTCTTGTAATAATTTAAATAATTTACGGTCGTGTGCAGTTGGACTGGAAGAACAATTAGCCCTTTCAAAATTTCCCACTTGGGGAAAGCAAACAAGGTGAAAGCATTGGAGCAACTTTCCAAACTTGCAGACTGTTAGTCATAACCCTGAGTAACAAAAACACTGCAGAATACCTTCAATATTGCTGATCCACAAGTGCCACTTCTGGGTGTGCTAGCATGTCTGGGACCAAAGTATAACAATAATAGATTTAACAAGGCCCAGTTGACAAAAAATATTCCAGCGTTAACTCCCGATTAGTCCTACAGGCAAGCCCCACTGTCAAAGGACATATAGCTACACATCAGATTAAAAGGATAAGGGTGAGGAGCACAGGCTTAGTATGGAGTGTGTAGTGGTCCCTGTGCAAGTACACAAAAAAACTACATGACTACATACAGAAATTAGTCTGATGTTTGGAATCAGATTTAATAATTCATGAAAAGTGCAGCAGGGGAACTAAAGAAAACATGAAAAGGTGTCATGAGACAACACAATTATCACACCACTTTCACCCCGAGGGTGATACCTCACGTGATGTGAACTCTGAGAGCACTCTTTGTCCTTTCAAAATGGTTTTACTCTGCATGGAGTCAGTCCAAGGTAATTTCTTTCTGACTGTTCATTCTTCTGCATCAGCCAGCTACAGTGCTGCAGGAAGGCAGGAAGAAAACAGTGCAGCTGTGAAAATAGTTTGCAAAGGGGAAGTGGTTAATAAAAAACAAAGCCGCTCAGAAACAATGAAACTCAAAACACCCTCAGACAGATGTGAACGTTAGCGGGAAACACGCTCAGTTCAAAATGCAGTGTTTCTGGTCTTGTTTATTTAAGTTCCTGAATTATTTTTAAAAACTGTTTCCTGCTGTGCAAACCATAAAGTGAATATTGGTTGAATGTTCAGCCTGATAAAGGCAGCCTCACATACTCGCAAATATTTTTTATTTTTTTTTGTGGAGGTCCAAAAGAAAATATTCAAATTCACTGACCCACAAGGTTTTACCCTTTTATGTGCTGAATTTAACAATTCACTCAGTCGATTAAAATGAAAGCTCTTTTGTTTATTCAGCTATAGAGGCAATGGGGAAAGATGAAGCAGACTTCTATAAACCTGAGTTTTTCAGGTGAAGATTGGGAATGTACAAAAAAAGCCCTTTCCAATAAATTTGCATTCTAATCTCCGCAGCCACATTGAAGGCCTGTGGGCCAACTTTGTGGATGTTGTTTATTTTCTGACTTCTGATAGACCTGGCAAAATAAAAGTAGAACATTTAATAATGTGAACCACCAATGCTGTACGTCGGCATTAAGAGTCCTGTTTTCTTGTGTATTACAGTGCTGAAAGTGAAAGACAGTTTTCACCATATCTGTATATATGTAGTCTGAGTCATACAGAGTTAATAAGCCTGTTAAGGTGACCACAATATACAGTGTGTGTGAATTTTAAAATTGTGAATTTAATTCGGGCCATTGGGGAGGATTAATGTGATCTATGTTGATGGCTGAATTTTATATGAGGGCAAATACAGAAAGTGCAAGCTTTAATAAGAAATGCACTGCACCAGTTGATAACAGAATATGCAGTCTTTGTGACTCAGTGTAATGCGACCATACCAAAAAAAAATAAATAAATAAATAACACGTATGTATAGTAATGTGCAAAAGTCTTGAGCCACTCCCAGTTTCTTTACATTTTACTTCCAATGAGCCAGACGTTACTGTCATTTTTAAAATGGTCTTGAGCAACAGTTTTCAAGGCTTATGAAGGTCTCTCAAAGTTTTTCTTTAGACCCTCGTTGCTTTTTCAATCATTTTCTTTGCAGTCCTTCATGCTTTTGACCATTTTCAGAGTACTGATTTTTTTCCTTTTCCTTTTTTTGGTACAGTATGGGGAGCCACTTCATGCTGACCTATGAATCATTCGAGCATAAAAAAGGCGTCTAACTCAAGGGATTAACCAGTGTTGTGTCTACACATGGCAGACAACTTAGCAAATAACCAATGTTAAGTTGTGTATTTAGGCACTTTGTTACTAGCAGCCTATTGCAAAAACACATAATTTGCAATACATCTACAACTGAGTCAATGAAAAATGCAAAAGATATTATGGTTTGACAGGAATAAAATAGTATTTCTGCACCTACAAGGTGATTCCCAAAGAGCTCTTAGCCAAAACCTTGGCATGTCTTGACATGGTGTGCATGAGCAAACTGGACAAGTGAAGGACAAGAGAAGAAGTAGCAGGCCTAAAAAAATATCCACATAAGATAAACAGTATCTGAAAGTTATGTCCTTAAGAGATAGGAAAAAATCCAGGAAAGACCTGACACAGGATCTGAGAGATGCATCTGGCCCTTCAGCTGATCCATCTACTGTCCACTGAAGCCCCATCACAAATGGTCTCAGTGGAGGGGTGGCTGTCAAGAAGGCATTCTTAAGGAAGGGAAACAGGGAGAAAAGCCTGAGGTATATCAAATTACACAAGACCTGGACTTAAAATCAGTGGCAACAGGTCTTCAAATCGTCATCAGTATGTTCAGAGGAGAGCGGTACGACAGTGAGAGTCTCTGTAAAACACAGTGGAGGCTCTGTCATGATTTGGGGCTGCATATCAGGCAGTTGTGTTGGAGATCTTAACAAAATGGATGGAATTATGAACACAGAAAAGTACAGTCAGATTTTGATCCACCATGCAATACAATCCGGAAAGAGTCTGATTGGCAGCTGCTTCGTTTTTCAGCATGACAATGATCCCAAGCACACTGCCAATGCAATAAAAGCATACCTGGATAGAAAAACACACAATGGAACACTATCAGTCATGGATTGGCCTCCACAGAGCCCGGACCTCAACATTATTGAAGCAGTGTGGGATCATCCTGATAGTGAATGGAACAAAAGGCAGCCAACATCCAAAGAAGCGCTTTGAATGTCCTTCGCCAAGGCTGGAGAACCTAAGAGAGTTCGAGCTGTGCTGAAGAATAAAGGTGCTGACACTGCCTTTCAAGCTCATTAGAACTGCACAAACTCGGTTTTTGCTTTATTGCACACTACTGTATTATACCTTATATTCTTGACCTAAAGGACATCTTTTAAAAAAAAAATGAAAATGAGAATAATTAAACTAATCTAAATGCTACTGCTGTGCAGTCAAAGAACAAGATTACATTACAAAGTTGCACTTGTACAGGAACAGGTGAGAGGAGGTTTCATTTAAGTTCATATTAGATATAGTTTTGTTCTATCAAATAAGCACCATCCTCCTCACACCCCCGCCCTGTTCTGTCTTTAAATCTCGGTACCTCTCTTTCTGCTGCTGTTCCTTGGCTCACTTCTTATCAGACATGTTCAGCTGTCGGTGGAACGTCCACAGTGACTGTCAGCGTACGGGGCTACTTGGCAGCGGTCGAAGCTTTTAATTTTCCTCACTGTCCAATATTTTAAATATCTTTCTTCACTCCAGTAATTTTCTCCTCTACATTTCCTCACACCTTGGCAGTGATGACCTGTGTATAAAATACCTGATGGAAACTCACACTAGGCAGTTGTAACCAAGCGTTCAGTAATTACAGGTAGTCAAAAACCTGTTACATGGACTGTAATAATGTGTGTATCCAGGTATTGAATTTTAACCATTGCACTGTGATATTTTGCACCAAAAAATATAGAAGCAACTAGAAGCACCATAGTACCATGCTGCTACTGTAAAGAATTCAATATATTCTAATGAAGGTGAACATGCACTACTAGAAACATCCCCTCTTCTTCTACTTGTCCAATTCAGGGTTGTGGGGGGCTGGAGGCTGCCCACACAGGTACATGGAGGCTCCACACTGGGGGCCCCAGCTGGGTGGTGGATTGTGAGGTGATGGTGCTGAATCGCACTGACCATAAGTTCCATACTGGTAGCAATGGTAACAAAAAGCTGTTACAGGAGTGGACCCTCATATTAAAAATAGCCAAAGTTTCTAATAATGAACTCAGCGTGTGTACGAGTATCATCAAGCAAACTGTTTGATTTTCAAGGTTTTCTGACATCAAAGAAAGTGAATTTTCTTAATGTGGTCATTTCAGGCACGGAGCTGTGGCTGTCAGCCTTAGATCACCACATTAAAGATAAGAAGACGATACTACATTTATCCCATATTTGACGAATTCTTTGTTTTTAAGGTGGTCTAGACCAGAAATCATTTTTCAGTTGTTTGTTCATCCTGCGATACGAGGCTGTTCCATCTACAGCATAAAGGGCAGTGCCGAGAAGTTAAAACCACAAGCTGTGAACAACATATTGATATTCAGTCCGAATGTTTCAATTATATAACTGCAAAAGCAGGTTATATCAGTGGTGCAGGGAAATAAAACACAATTAGTGAAAGCAGAAGGTTTGCATTTCTGCTGGCATTTCAGTACATCTCCTTCTCCTGCACTTTGAAACACGATCATATAGAGAAACAGCTTCGCACAGCTTGTTTTTTTAAAGACTGAATCCACTGTCACATCCCTAAATAAGCTGCAAATATTTACAAAACAAAAATGTCCTGCTGCAATCTTTGTGTCTATGCTGTACACTATCATAATCTCACAGTATTTGTGCTTGAACGTCTATGGATGAATTAAAGAAGAAGAAATCTAAAAAAAAAAGCAGAGGAGGCGGTATCCCCAAACACCAGATTGTGTTTACAGAAACCAGGTGAGAGGACAGCCTGTAAAAAAGACGAGTGGCCTTAAAGGGAAGGGCGCTAGAATGACTTGTTTCAGGCAGTGGATACTGATCGTTATATCAATCTCCCAACAACTGAACTCGAAAAATGATTTAAACACAATCCCTTTATACACACTGTGTTTGTGAACGTCATTTGCACAAAATGCTGTTATCTAGCAGATACATTGGTTTTTGTTACGTCGGAGTTTCTCACACAAGTTGTCAACTGGGAGAAAAATATCAGTTCAATTTCGAAGCAATAATTAGAAGTAGCATCATAACCTTTCCTGCAGGAAGGTTGTCTCATCAGCGGTCTACAGAGTATAAAATCAGAATGTTTCTTTACATTTACATACGCTCACATAAGAGAATCACACGATATATAAATGATTCATTTGTCATTCTAGCTGTGTTGTTAGCACTCACAGCTACTGTAGAAGGTCTGGGTTTGAATCTGCCTTTCTGTGTGGAGTTTGCATGTTTGCCCCGTGTTTGCGTGGCTTTCCTCCAACGGTCCAAAGACGTGGGGTTAGGTTAATTGGTGATTCTAAATTCCCACAGGTGTGAATGGTTGTCTGTGTTGGCCCTGCGACAGGCTGGCGACCTGTACACAGTGGAAATGAGGGTGAAATTGAAATTAGCCAAATGATCTTTGAAAATATAGCTTGGGTTCGCAACTTTTTTTTTCTAATAAAAGCTAAATAAGTTATTATTATTATTATTATTTTATACTTGTGAACATTTCAAGAAAGAAAAAGAAGAAAAGAAGTTCCAATGCTTATAGTGGACATGTTTTGGTTAGAAAGTGATTGTGTGTTGCTGCCTCTCTCTCCGCCGACTGTGAATATTTCAATTCATGATAAAAAATAAAAAAAAAAATTAGCCAGAAAAAAAAACCTACAACAAACTAGATTTGATGAAATTTTAATGATCTCTGTGAAGAAATGAATAATTCACTCATTGTCACACTGGAGGAGCTTTCAGTTCTTAAAGCCGCTCATCAATAATCTGCCTCTAATTTTCTCTGAGCAATTCTCCAGAAGGATGGAAAGGCTATCTCTGTGCTTCAGTGTGCACTGCACCCAGAGGGATGGACCCACTAACAGAGATCTGTTTATACTGCCTCACCTCAATCTGAGTTCATACCTCCCAACTAATGTCAGCCATGTTTAACAACCACCTGCCTTATCGCATGCGCACACAGACATAAGGCACCAGCAGCAAAATCAATCAACCACAGAACCTGTGTCAACTGCCACAGAAAAGTGGGAATAAGACATTTAGAAAACACTGAAAGTTCAGATAGGATACCACCAAGTACATTTAGAAGTTTGGGTTGCTGGAGAATATTCCAGCTGCTCTCATTACAGAAGCAAAACTAACAATCTGTATTCCTGACATCCACCCGCAGCTGCTTCCCTACAAGTCACTTTTTTTGTGCAGTTCACAAACACTTCACTTTAAAAAAAAAATCTATGGTTGTAATCACAAGTTCAATACTCTGACGCTGCCTGCCTACCTGAGGTGACGCACCTGAAAGAGGTAAGTCTTCTTGCATCTGTGTTTCCCACTCAGACCAGTCAAGATATTATCCATGAATCATACCTGCTGGTTAAAAAACAAAACAAACTGTACTTACATAGAGGTAAATTTCATTTTTACATGCACAAATGTCACATACTGACTTGTCTGTCTGACTGGACTTTATAGAACAGAAATAAGCTGTCAATGCAATGCTGAAGCAAAATTGTCATCATGTTGTCACCATATTGTTTGGCTGTGGCTGAGTGAGGTATTTACAGTAAATCGCAGCGTGTCCCTGTGCTGTGATGAGAGGTGTTCAGTACCAGGCTTATCTGAATCTCTACCCAACATTGTTCGCTGCATTCAAAATGGCCCAAACATGCCACAGGCAATCATGAAATGGGGCTGTAGTGATAAACATGTTTTCTAGTTTAAAAACTGATATGTCCAGGTTTTAAAGTGGTTACTGCTTTATCTGGAAGAAAAACAACAACAAAAAAAAGTGACCAATTTTTTTTTTTTTAAAGGCGTACGACGAATGGATTTGGTGGATAAAATGAGAAACGCAGAAAGATGAACGCATACTGTCGCTCCGCATGAGGTACGATTGATTGTTTGCATATTGACATTTAATTGAGCTTTTTAGAAATTAGTCTAAAGCACGCAGACAGGTGGTAGTCAGGGGATGACAGGATGTAAGGGGACATTTTTAGCACCAAAATAGGATGTTAACCATGTGACCCATGTCCCCAGCACTCTTTTACATTCATTATCTCACTACATGTCAAACACGGCTAGAAGCGGCAGCGAAGAAGCTATTAAGCCTTATCTATTATTGAGCAGTCAAAGACCTTGTAATGGCTGAAAAAAAAGAAGAAATCACTGACACCAAGATTCTTTCATAGTTGTATAATTTATTGTCCGTCGCTGCTTCCAAAGAAAATAAACACATTTTCTTATCTTTTTTTTTTTCATAAGATCTAGTTCATGTCGTTAGAGCAGCCAGCAGTCTGGCTCAACCTCTTCTCCCTGTTGCTCTCTGTTGTGTTTCACAGAAGTGATGGGCCCTGTGTCAGCTCAGTCAGCACGCTCTTTATATGTCCATTTTATGCACTGAAGTAATAATACATCATTTCATGCAGATAGAGGCGCTGAGACGACAGAGATGGGGGGGCCGTTTGCAAAAGGTTACAGAAGTTGCAGTGTAGGTCCAACTGTCTATTCTAATACTTGTCTGAGAGGTTCACTTTAGTACCTTGACCATCCAGAGAAAACTGTCTCGAGCCTCAATCACCAGCATTATCTTTTGTGACCATTTAGGCTGACAGGCAGTGGCACTCTGAGAGGAGCAGCTGAGCATTCACAGGACAGATGATGTGCAGTGAATAACAAAAGACCGAAGCAATCGCGCCCATAAGTTAAAAGAGGTCAGCAGTCTCATTGTTAATTTCTGCTGTGGTTTGCAGCACAAACTATTATTCCTTGCAAGTGCATATGCAGCATACTTTTTATCTACTCATATTTTCCCTTGGAGAGTTGAGTTTGTGATCTGTCCCAACAAGACATTTGTAGCTGAGGAAACAGCCTCACCTCTACATCCATTTACTAGTTCCTCCCGAGCCTCAGGTCAAAATTACATGATTTTTATCAGTAGATTGTGTTTGCCTGCATGTAACTGAACTGTGAAGGTTAGAGCTCACTCATTTGGGGAAAATCTGTCATATTTTAGACTGAGACAGGGCGACCCCAAAGCCATATATGGCAGAAGCAGTTTAACAGATTTATTATAATAAAGGGAATATTGCAACAGAATTATGTTCCAAGTCCAAAGTCCACAGGTAAGTAAATCTGACAGGGTGACTAATCAAAAGCCCAATCTAATCCTAACAGGTACGCTGCGGAGTGGGCCTGCAGGTGAGTTTGCAGCATTTCCAGAAACTGAGTCTCACTCTTGATTCACAGGGAGACAGGATATGAGATTTCCTGACAGAGTGCAATTCTCTCTGAGGGAAGCAAGACAGCAGAACACACACACACACACACACACACA
>JAVDPK010000926.1:385804-403508 GCA_034780415.1 Cichlasoma orientale | reverse complement strand
CACACACCCACACACACACACACACACACACACACACACACACACACACACACACACACACACACACACACACACCAGGGGAATCCTGAGGGAAGCAGACAAGACAAAAGGCAAGTACACTAATACCGACGTTTGAAAGAGATTAAATCCTAAGAAGGCTGATATTACCACTTCGACAGCTGAAACAATCTGGCAAAGGTGAAGAGAAATGGCTGGTGCTTAAGTGTGGGGTAGTGTGAGTGGGATGATGAGAAACAGGTGTTTAGTGTGATCACCGCTCCGGCTGGTGGCCACGCCCCAGGACCATCAGAGCGAGAAGGAGTGAGAGAAGCAAAACCTACCTCGGAGATGCAGGAACCAGAACAATATCTGCTCAAAAAGTGTTAAAATACAAAATTTCTACTGCAGGACTGAAAGGCCCAGAACTTGTGATGAAACTGTTTTTTTCAACTGTTATTTCCAACATCAAGAACGACCCTTAAACCTCAAAATGAGTCCAACTTAATACAGTGAAACAAACATATTTTCACCATTTTATGAGACTTTTTACGTTGGTGATGTCATGTCATGATTTCAACAATGATTATGAGGCGCGAACGAAACAGTCCAGGCATTCGATTCATAAAATTCAACATATTTACCTTATATAAAATTGTCAGATTCCCACTACTGTACCTCAGAGGATAAATATATCAGAAGATATATATATATATATATATATATATATATATATATATACACAAAGTACCAGCCAAATAGGAGAGTTATACCGATTTAATTTAAACTGAGGCTATTGTTTTTACCTGACTGAATGTTTAACCTGTGGAGCAAATTAGTCTGCCTTGTTAAATTTACAAGTTCTTCCTTTAATTTTGAGAGCAGCCTTGGTGTACTTTACAAAGAAGAAGAGCATGCCCATCCTTAGAGTTTAAATAATCAGCTTAAATGAAGGGATAGCACCTCGGGTCTCCTGCGTAACTAAGAAGAAGGCAAAGCTAAAAGCGCTGTGAAATGCCTGTGAACAGAGCTCGGATGTATACGGTGAGAGCTAATCAGGACCTTTCTATGCCCTGACAACCCTGTATGACTCCAACAATTACAATGTCGAGGATTAGTGAGTTGCGCAGAAACACACAATATGTCAAGCTGCAACCATTAAATGATGGTTCCTCTTCGTTGACTCTGCCAAAAATCACTTGGTGCATTTGCATGCAAATGCAAGTTATGCTCCTGGCATAATTTTCTTCTGTGGGTGACTGGTTATATTTGATATCGCAGTGGAAGAATTTACATCATTTGTTTGAGAGCGTAAGGCTGTGCACTGTCACAGACTACCTGCATTATAAACCTGTTTATTTATCCATATGTAACAAGCATAGGTTTGCCTGTTTAAATAAATGAATAACTAAATAATTATTAGTGAGTGAGTGATTTTTCCTGTTGAATGCTTAGTTGACTATTGGTAGGTCTGAGTTTGCATTGCTTTTTATTGACGGTTGCTTTTACATAATTTGGGAATATACGCTCCCTCTTACTAAGGGACAGACAGGAAACGTATGCCTTTAATCTCATAGCACCAACAAAAATTATGTTCATCAGGGAATATGAGAGATTCTGGCTGTCAGTACATTTGTATTGCACCATGGTAAATGTTTCTTACTGCTTATGGTGTTTTTGTTAATATTTCATAGACATGAACATATTTAGTAAAGTGTTAGCTATTGTAGTGCAATCAGTTTGTGCAGGATTTACCGCACAAGATTTAAGTGAAATTCCCAGATAAACAGTGTGCCTACATGAGCATTGATTCTGACAACAGTCTGTTACGTTGACTCTTTGAGGCAAAACCACCATAACTTTTAGCCTCGGTCATTAATGAGATGACTCCCAGTTCAATTCCTGTTGACTAAAGGCCTTCATTATTGCCTTGTTAGACATCACTGTTGTACCATTATCCCTTAATTATAGCGAAGTCAGAGCACTGCTGTTTTTTCCCCCCTCTCTAGTACAGTACAAAATAAGATGAGCCAAGGTAGTAATCATCCTTTCTAACGAACATGGCCAGTGGAGTTACTGCCTTAACTGTTGAATTTGAATGGATTCATTAGCAGTGATTTATTTGTTTAAGGAAATCCATTGTTACTTAACAATAAGTGAGCGGGATGATACACATATTTGCACTCCTTGCAATTCTCACCCCAAACTTCAAGTTGACTGAGCCTGAAAAAAGCCTCACTGACCACATTAGTTTACTTCATATGTTTTTGACTTTGGCTTTTTCACAGCACCTTCTGGGCTGTGCAAAAGACAGTGCACGCCATAATTCAGTAGTTTGTACTGTAGAACCACCTTTAGAGTCAATAATAGCATCATTAACTTGAAGTATAGTTTTCTATGCAGGCATTTTTTATGCACAGCTCTCTTAATCTCCCACCACTGGGTTGAAATCAGGTTGAGGTCTGGACTTTGGACCATTGCAGTATCTCGATTATTTTCTTTTTCAGCCATTCTGCTGTAGATTTGTTGCTGATCTTGTGATCATTGTCCTGTTGCATGACCCCGATTTCAGGTTTAGCTGCCAGACAGATGGCCTCACATCTGACTCTGGAATACTTTGGTATACAGAGGAGTTCATGGCTGACTCAGTGACAGCAAGGTGTCAGCTCCACCACTGTGCTGACAGTCGGTATGAGGTGTTTGTACTGATATGATGCGTATGGTTTCCAGCAAACATGGTGCTGTGCATTATGGCCATTTAGGTCTCATATGTCAAAAGGACATTGTTCCAGAAGTTTTGTGGTTTCTTCAAATGCAACTTTGCAAACCTAAGCTGTGCTGCCAGGTTCTTTTATTTAGTTATCATGCTAACTGAGGCCTGTAGAGTCGCAGATGTAGCTCTTGGGCTTGTGTGTGATTTCTCTGAGCATTGCACAGTCTGACCCGGGGGTGAATTTGCTGGCACGTACATTTCTGGGACGATTGTTGTTGGTGTATTGTGTTAACACATGCCTGAATGTTCCAGACCAGCAAACTGTCCACACTTCTGCTCACACTTACTGATGATCAGTTCGCCAAGTGCTTGATTAGCTGCTACTTATGCTCTTAATTTCCATGGAAGTGGAAAATGTGTACTCATTTTTCACAGGACTTTTCCCATGATTGTATCCATGCTTCATCAAATCCATGGCAAGATAAGTTTTGTCTGTTGGCCCACCTTCTTTTGTTTCAACAATACCTGCAGGTGTTAACATGTAATATTCTAGAGGCTTTCTTAGATGTTTCCAAGTGATGTATGATTCCCTGATTTTTCCTCTTGAACCACCTCGTGACATGTTTTAAAATATTTAAAACATAATGACTTGCAAAAACAAACTTGGTTCACACATACAAGCCCCACTTTAGAACAAAATTAACTTTTTATCTTCATTTTTCCAGCATCAGTGAAACTAACTTCATTCTCTTTATCTCTGCTGTGCTTTGGATTATTATTGTGCAGTCAACATAATACTATTACCATCACCATGATGCTGAGCTAGTATTAACATTTTGCTCAAAGCACCATTGTACCTGTTTGCTGCCTTGCAGAGCTACCAGCATGGCTGTAGACTCTTAGGGCTCTACATTTTGTGTTGGCAGAAAGCACAGAATACATTTGCCAGTTGGTATTTTCCTGGGGTTCACTGAGGTTATCCAGTGTGAGAAGTGTGGAATAAGATGTACCACTGCCAGCCCAGTGGTGCGCTGCATTCTTAATTTCTAGGGTTTGAAGCCAACTTCTTCATGAAGGTAGACGTGCAATGAACTTTTGTTCCATTATATTTTGATTACTTTATCTTGGTGATGGTAACTCACTGTAAAATTACACAAATCTTTTTTGTTTTATTTATTTAACCAGGAGCAAATAAGACTCTTGAGGTTAAAAGTGTCTTTGCCAAGAAATAAATGGAGTTGAATAAAACAGAAGCACATACACACACACACACACACACACACACGCACACATCCAAATCCATACACCAGATAAGTACAAGTAATAACTCAGATACAACCAAAACTTGTAAACTTCTGTGTCAATAAAGAATGAATACCTTAGTAAAAGTAATGGTCTAATGCCAGAACAAAAGATAATAATATTTCGGCAAAACGTTTGCAGCCTGAACTAACTGTGTCCAAGTCAATTAAAATCACCTTAAAGTCATTAAGACCAATTTATTAAGTTATAGTTGATTCTGCAGCTGTTTCCACAAGGAAGGAGCTACAAATTGAAAGCCCTGTTTTCCAAATTCAGTGTGAACCTTTGGGACAGGCAGAAGGAATGAATCTTGGGACCTAAGACAATAACTTTCCACACCTTTTTGATGAATGTAAGTCAGTAAGTAAGATGAGAGCAAACTGAGAATAGCCTTATAAAAAAGAATATACCAGTGGTTGAGTCTATGACATGACAACGCAGACCACCTGACCCGATGAATCTCAGAGCTCCGTGATAGACAGAATCCAGCATATGTAAGCATTGCGAGGACGCATACATATAAATCACATGACGGCCTTAAGCTGCTTTATATTGTAAGGGAAAGATCCTACAATAAAAGCAAGAAAACCCCAACAATCAGAGGACCGCTTATGAGCAAACACTTGGTGACAGTGGGAGGAAAAAACTCCTTTTTAACAGGAATAAACCTATATAGCAGAACCAGGCTCAGGGCAGGGCAGCCATCCGCCATGACCAAGAGAGACAGGACAAAATACAGTGCTGTGCAAAAGTCTTGAACCACGCCTCATTTCTTTATATTTTTCTTGGAAAATAGAAAATAGGTTCAAAGATTTGTTTAAGCATGCAAATGCGCATTGAAATACATTATATAATGTAAAAACAGAATCTGTGCAATTCTAAGAAGTTTGAAAGTCAATATTTGTTATGAGCACCTTTATGCTTCAATCAAGCACAGACATAAAAGTATAAAGAACAAGTATCTTTCTTGCCTCAAAGGACAGATAGGATTTTATTCTAAAGTAAAAAGTCACTTTCAATTTCAAATTTCTCACCAGTTGCTGAATGTGAGGTGTGAAAGACAGCAAGTCATCAATTGTAATTCCTAAGTACTTATATTGAGATACTAGTTCAATCTGAGAGCTCTGAACTGTAGTAATATAGTAAAGGTTCAGTGGTTTCGATTATGAATTTGAGAACATCATCAGTTTAGTTTTGTCAGCATTTTAATGTCAGCATTTAAAACAAATCTGTTTTTTCATGTGTTGTTCTTATCCTTCAGTACAACATTTCTCTGCACACCAAAACTACTGAGCATCTTCTGATTATGACCTTAGAATTATACAAACATCTTAGCCAAAAAAACAAAAACAAAAAACGTGCTGGGCCAGAAATGAAACAAAGATGTAAAAAGTAATTAGCTGGCTTACACTCTGTGCTTCATCGTCATGATACTGCTAGATTAGGTCACAGGGAAAGAATCTCTTAGACGAGAGAGTGACTATGTTCTAAATAATGATCCACATGCAAAAATACAAGTGCAATACTCATACTAAACAATAAACAAATATACATACTTCTACACAGATTAAATACACAATTTCAGTAATTTGAGACTTTATTTATGTGCAAACAAAAACAAAAAACATTCTCTAAGTTAATATTCTGTTCTGCCAATAATGTTTGTACCAGCCTGGAACCAGAGTAAAAGCACCATCTCTTCTCCATTGGAGTAATATCATACATTGTTAAGCAGCAATTACACAAGGTTGGTCCTCTGGCTGATTTTTAAATTTTGTGAAGCAATCTTTGGACTGTTGGAAAATAACCACAGAAACCCAGGGGCTCATGTGGACATTAACTTGTAATTTCAATTAATTATTCTCCACTTTCTTCTGCAAATCGACAGGTGTGTTGAATTATGACAAAGTAAAAGCACTTTGGTCTCATGAGAAATTACAGAGCAATTAAAATTTCCTACTCTTTGCCCAATTTAGACTTAATGAAATACAGAAAAACAACATTAAAAAAAAAAGCATTTTTATAAATTCTGTTTCCGCTGTATGCATGTGGCACTATTTGGGGCTGAAGAAAAAAAAAAGCCACTTTACATTTATAGTGTCTTTTTCATATGAGGCTACTACATATGTAAAACAAAAGGACAGCAGAGTCTTTAGCATGCTGAAAGTGCACTGAAAAGTCTACTCAGTTTTTAAGAAACAATGTATTTGAGCTTCTGTATTCATATTCTGGAACTTGTCAGTGACTTCTATTTTCTAAAGCTGACCCATGTCAGGACTTGCAAACGGTCAGTCCCTGTCGCAGTGTGCAACATATATGTACAAATATATTTATATATATTGCACACCTTTAAATGTACAGTAATGAATGATTTCATATCTTACCAAATGCCATCACATACAGTATGTGCTAAGTGAGCTACAACAAGCACAGTGTGCTTGCCAGGCACCTTGCACCTCTGGCAGGGTACAAGTCACAACTTTTTACTCAGCCTATCATGAATGACAATCAGCAACTAAAATGCTTTTGTTAATTATGATATTATTATGATGTGTAGCACAAGGTTGTTCCATGTTTAGTTTTACAGAAACACCCCTCTATTTTCTGTTTACCATTGTGAACTATTCTAACATTGTCATATGTTTATGTACTGAGGTTACATACCTTATTACATCTGTAGATGATGCTGTGGAACCATTAGAGAGACTATAGCTACAGGCTCAGCGCATGCGCAGCTCAGGAATGAATGAGCGGTCTGGGCAAGACACTAACTTTGGTGTCCTCTTCTTTAAACCACAGTTTTTGTATAATTGGTTACACCGTGCTCCCTAGCTTTTGTGTCGGTTGCTACTGGTCCAGATTTCCCCTAGTTCTTTTTTTTTTTTTTTTTTTTTTTTTTTTGGTTTTTAATTTCAATTCAATTCATCAATTCATTTTTGTTTACCTACAATACCTAAAATAATAAGTACTTGGCGACAGTGGGACAAAAAAACTCCCTTTTAAAAGGAAGAGACCTCAGACAGAACCAGGCTCGGAGAAGGGCAGCCGTCTGCTGCGAGTGGTTGGGGCGAGAGGAGGGAGACAGAACAAAAGACACACTGTAAATGTTAAATAATCTACAGTACTGGGCAACAGTCTTGAGCCACTCGTCATATCTTTATATTTTGCATGGAAAATAGAAAATAGGTTCAACAGTTTACTGAACGATACAAACATACATTGAAATACAGTATATAATGTAAAACCAGAATTTGTACAATTCTAAGAAGTTTGAAAGCCAATATTTGTTATGAGCACCTTTATGCTTCAACACAGCCTGAACGCTCTCAGGCAGCATTCTTCTTTAAGTGGCCTTTAGAAATAGTTCTCTAGGCTTCTTGAAGGACCTTCAACTGACTGACTGATTGTGTTCCATTGTGTGGTAAGTTTTTACTGCATTGGAATTGTGTTTGAGATCACTGTTGTGCTGAAAAATGAAGCTGTTGGGACGCCTCGGTGGCTCAGGGATGGAGCACGCGACCACGTTCATATGCTGCTTTGCGGTGCGGGCGGTGCGAGTTCGAGTCCCGGCTTGTTGCCAATTTGCCCCGTGCCTTCCCCATATCCTTCCCCCCATTTCCTGTCCCTTCTATACTGCCAACAAAAGCCACTGTGGCCAAAAAAGGCGGGGAAATAAATGAAGCTGTTGCCAATCAGTCACTTTCCATATGGCATTGCATGTTGGATCAAAAACTGATGGTATGTTTCTGTGTTCATTTTCTCCCTGTTTCCCATCCTTAAGAATGGCTTCTTAACAGCCACCCTTCCACTAAAACCATTTCTGATGAGGCTTTATGATAGATCAACTGTTTCAGATATTTTTTTAAGGACACACTGCGCTCCATGTAAGTTTTTGATTAGTAGCTCTTTGGGAATCACCTTGGTAGTGCAAAAATACTATTTTATACCTGTAAACTCTGTTATCTTTGGCATTTTCATAGAATCAACTAAAGAAATTGGAACTGTTGACAGGCTGCTGGCAACACCAGTAACAAAGTGCCTGAAGGTACAGTTTAAAATTGTTTCTTTGTTAAGTTTTCTTTTATATGTAGACACAACAGTAGTTCATTCCTTGAGTTGGGGGACTTTTTTTTATGGTTGAATGATTCATAGGTCAGTGTTAAGTGCTTTAACAAAGAAAAAAGCCCTTTGAAAATGATCAGGTACAAGGACTGGACTGAAAATGAGTGAAAAAACGTCAGCAATAGTTCTGCAGAAAGTCTGCAGAACTATTGCTTTAAAAAAAAATGTCTGGCTCCTTGGAAGCAAAATGTAAAGAAATAACTTTAGCACAGTACTGCATTTCTAAAATACTGCTTTACAGTTTTTTATTAGCTACTGTTAAAATATAATCAACAATGTATTTCTGCCTACCAAATACATCATGTCCCAGCTATAAAATTATGCACACACTGAATGCCTTTTGGTTGATAGCCGATCTGTCTGGAGGTCACAGCCAGAAGATAGAAAATGGACGAAAAGGGTGCTGGTTCCTTACCGTCAGAGATAAGACAGCCAAGAATGATGGAGCCAAACGGCAGGAGAAGAGAAAAGGACAAATTATCTGATTCACCACAGGCTTTAAATTCACCAGTAGGGAATAAACAAGATAGTCTGCCATTCTGGTACCCTGCATGGAGTTCACCTCAACCTTTAGCTTTTTTTTGTCACAGTTTTGCCTTTTGTGCAGTGATATTTTCATCACATGGGACATGATTGAGTCCTGCTCTAAGGTAAGAAAATTAAAAAATGGTTCATGTGACGGCTTTGATCAAACTAGAGCACGTGCAGAGATGCAAGGGAAAAAATATCTGACATGCCATTCATTTGACTTGTTGGTAATAATTTCAAAAAAGAAACAAAAAAAGACAACCGCTTTCATTTTTCTTCAAAGACCTTAAACAAATGAACAATCAAATGCATGCTCAGACATGGATTGACTGCTCTTGATTTTGTCAGATGGTATTTGGTGGTGTAGATCCCTGAGCAGATTACCTTCTCTTCTCTCACTCCCTGTCATGGTGATGATCCCAGTTGGTGTCTGATAGGCAACGCAGCCTGGCATTTGACCTCTGAGAATGTTTCTCTTATGTGTGAGCGTGAGCTGACAGCAGCTTAATGCCAGTGTTAAAGCCTGCCTGTGGAGGAGAGAGAGGGAGTTCAGAGGACTGCTGTGACCAGTTCTTTATTAAAGCTGCTATCTATAGCAGCAGACTCATCAACTGTAACTAAAACCTCCACACACACTATTTCTGTACAAATTAATTTCTGCAAGAACCTTTCTCATTTCTTTCAATCTGTGGTTTGTTTATTTGCACCTTTTCTGCGTGTGTTTTTCTGTGGCTTATCATCAATTTTTCTCTTTGGTCTGAAATTAATCTTTATTTATTTATTTATTTATTTTGTTACTTGGTTATGTTTGCTAGCTTTGTACATTCAGTGGCTCGCTTTTAACAGATTTTCAGTGGCATTAATGACAAACCAAATTCCAGCAACATGAATATCTGAACTGAAGGCAAAACTATCATTATGACACACATGAAAGAAAGCGCATAAAAGAAAGACATTGATGTAGAAAGCTTCTCTGCTCCACCACCTTTGTCGCACACTAACAGGAAATTGGGCAGAAAAATGAAATAACACTAAATAGAAAAGGAATGTTCACTTTGATGAATTAATTTTTCCATGTTTAGTCTTTTTTTCTTCTTTTAGTTTAACACGGAGCACAGCAAAGAGCCATAACTGCTATTTGATCTCTGCCTTTTATGTAGAAAAGAAAAACAAATAAGGCAAAATACTAATTGGAATTTATTCTCATTTCCTCTAGAAACATGTTTCATAGCATTCCAGGCAGTAAAGTCTTCCTAAATTGTGTGATAATATTGGTAATTTTCAGCCTTCTTTTTTCAGCTGTTCCCGTTATGGGTCACCACAGCGGATCATCTGCCTCCAGCTCACCCTGTCCTTAGCATCTTCTTCTGTCACACCAACCCTCTGCATGTCCTCCTTCACTACATCCATGAATCTTCTCTGAGCTCTTCCTCTTTTCCTCCTGCCTGGCAGCTCCATATTCAACATGCTTTGTCCAAACTATCTACTATCCCTCCTCCAGACCGTCTCAGTCTTGCCTCTCCTACTTTGTCTCCTGAACTGTCCCTCTGATGTACTTATTTCTAATCTTGTTCATCCCCAATAAACATCTCAGCATCTTCAGCTCTGCCAACTCCAGCTCGGCCTCCTGTTTGTTTTCTTTTGGTCAGTGCCACCACCTCCAAACCATTTACCATAGCAGGTCTCATTACCATCTTGTACACCTTCTCTCTGCTATCCTTCTGTCACAAATTACACCTGACACCCATCTCCACCCACTCCTTGTGCACCATCTGCAGCTTTGGATGTTTGACCCAGGTATATAAACTCAACCTTCACTACCTCTACTGTTTGCATCCTAACCTTTCTACCTGTCTCCCTCTCATTCACACACGTTTTTTGTCATGTATTGTTGTCTTCTGTCCTTTTCTCTCCAATGCATACCTCCACCTCTCCAAGCCATTTTCCACCTGCTCCGTACTCTCACTACAAATCACAGTGTCATCTGCAAACATCATAGTCCAAGGAGATGCCTGCCTGACCTCAACCTGTCAGCCCGTCCATCACCACTGCACATAAGAGGGGGCTCAGAGCCGATCCCTGATGTAATCCCACCCCCACCTTGAACCCATCTGCTCCTCCTACCACACATCTCACCACTGCCTCACTGTCCTTATACATGTCCTGCACCACGCTCACATACTTCTCTGACAAAACTAAAGTGGATATAAATCTGTATAACATTAGTTTTGCAAACTTTCTAAAATAACTTAGCAAATCTTAAGGTAACAGAACGCTTTAAAATCAAGAAATGGAGTGGTACATAGTGTGTCTAAATTGCGGTGCATTTAATACAATCTTCTTTTGTAGACATAAGTAAGGCTTACAGCATTCAGCTGAAAAAAGCCACCGTCACTTGTAATTTCCTTCAGTCTGAATACCAGGCTGAAACTAGCAATGCTTTCATTTGCTTTCACAGAAATGGCATGGTGAAGGGAAAAACATCAAATGTAAGGTGATCGCTGCTCAAGCTGAATAGATGTGAGTAATTTAAATTCCCTATTATTTTTTATATTACAAAGATGCCATTGAAGCAATCTGCTGTGCCTGCACTCAGCAACTCCAGACCTACACACACTGAGTTCCAGGAAGAGCATCTGAAGTCTACTCATAAAGAACAACCTGCAGTGGGGAGGTGATTACTGAAAGTCAGCGTGACCTTACAACAACTGTGAGCAACAGTATCAGAAGGCAAATAGTTTAGACTGATAAATGTGACAGGCTGCAGTGATCCTGCGGTCCTCAGGTGCATCTTTTCTCATGTAGGCATTCAGAATAAGATAGGGGGTTATTAGAATTACCAGCACTCTGAGTATCAGTCATAGTGACAGAAAACGTGGTTTCCTGTTGCACACAAAGCCTTTCCCTCAGGGTCCAACTCTTACAGTACGCACTCAAGTGTAGAAGTGAGTGCGACTTGGCTTACCTTTGCAGGGCTTCTAAGTCTGCCAACTAAAACAGTGCTCTTCTATTTACTTAACAAATGTGCAAATGGAAGAGAGAACCCAGTAGACTCTCTGACAGCTTGAAAAACAACAACAACAAAAAAAAAACCCACTGAACACGGCTTTACCAGCTTGTTCCCATTGATACTTAGTTGCTGTTTTTGGACATATGATTTAATGCTGAATGGGGTTTTGTAGGGGCCCCGAGGGTCCCTTCTTTTTTGGTTGGAGGTGTGATGACCCCTGCCTTTTTTTTTTTTCAATCTTCTGGTGCTTCAGTTCTTTAGTGGGCAGGGCAGGATTTGCAATGATGACAGCTTTGAGTTTGACAGCGTGTGAAAATGTAAGGGGCGTGAAGAATAAACTTGCAGCTGAACACCTGGGACAGCAGATGAGTGATTACGGATCTTCCTTATTGAACTTACGCATAAGCTCCATTCTTACTAAGACCCAAGACTGCTCAAAGAAGTCCTACCAATCAGTTAATGATTCAATGTTAAATATGATTAATCTATCTCTATTAATAGACTGCATACCACAGATTTTTAAGATTGCAGTAATTAAACCATTACTGCTAGTTTAATTGAAGTTCCTAGGATACTTAAGAGTAGAACGGGAGGCAGAGCCTTCAGTTTTCAGGCCCATCTTCTGTGGAACAAGCTCCCAGCTTGGATTCGGGAGACAGGCACCCTCTCTACTTTTAAGATTAGGCTTAAAACTTTCCTTTTTGATCAAGCTTATAGTTAGGACTGGATCACTTGAGCCTGAACCCTCCCTTAGTTATTCTCCAATATGCCTTGGCTGCTGGGGTGTTTTTCCTTCCCGCTGTCACCAAGTGCTTGCATCTTCTGATGGCTGCTTCCAGCAGGATAATGCATCATGTCACAAAACACAAATCACCTCAAACTGGTTTCGTGAACATGACAATGTAAAAGTGTTGCAGTCTTGCTCATAAGCTCTTTGAAATAAAATAGAGCTTTAATTATTATTTACATATGTGGTATTACTTTCATTGCAGGTCAAAATGTAAAAATGTGGTAATAGTCTACACCACTTACTACATTTGTATTAAAATTGTTTTCAGAGTTGGTGACAGAGTTTGGAAACATTTCTATTGAAACCATATCAACTTGTTCATGCATCTATGTGACAACATGTCAGGGATGGATGCAACAAGGTACCAAGAGGAAATTGTGGCTGGTCAGGTTGTTTACCTCAGTGAACACAGGATTGAGGCACTAAATTGAAAGACAGGATTATAGAGGAAATCCGGATAGAGATAGGAGGATGTCTACTTTAAAGAAGAGCTTGGTCAACAAACCCAACCCCTCTCTCTCAGCTCTGTGATATTATACTCTTTTCTTTTCCTATTTCTTCTGTCTCTAAATATCTACTATTCCTGGAACATTTCAGTATGCACCTAGTGTGTTCTAGTCTTTAACAGCTGAATCAAATCTAACACTTTCCACTCAGGAGAAGGATTTTCACTTGCTGAATCTCTTCCCAGGGCTTTTTTTTGACCATTTCTTTGACACTGCTGTAGGAATAGGTTTGAGATTATGCGCCAGTACTGATTGTAACTTTAGATTATGGCCTGGAATTTTCAGGTCCAGCTGAGATAAGTTGAGATGGGGTTGACTCTAGTAAAAGTCTGTCTCTGCTGGGAATTTAAGCAGCCTGGTTATCTGATGCTAAAAGCTATGATCAGGAGATACATCTATGAACAGTCTGAAGTGTAGTCATCTTGCTTACTACCCAGATACACAAAGGTTATCTTTGAACATCACAAATAGCTGCTATGCTGCTCCCTGGGGATGATAGTGTGCATGATTGCAAGAAGAAAAGTCACTAGAATTTTCTTTCAAAATAAGCCAATGCTGAATAAAACCAAACAAACAAAAAAATGTGTGATTTGTTGGAACAACAGGATTTTACTGTGTGTGACATAAATAAATCACTGAATCACATTCAACACTGAATTACTTACCCCACCTAAAATAATAGATACATGTCAGCTGAACATGTAAAAATGATGGGACTGTCATGATCCTGGGTTGTTGACCCAGTGTTTTCTGTTTTTGATCTCTTAAATCCTGTTATTTATCTCTATTTGTTTCTCAGGTTATTATGGTTTGTAGTTGAAATGTTGTATTTTAATGTATATGCTGTAGAGTTAACTTTGATATATTTTTAACTGGTATCTGATACCTTTTTTTGCTGATTGTGAACTCCAACAGAAATTGCATCTGTAGTGGACCAGTGAGACAGTTCTCATTTCAGTATTTGGTGATAGCCATTGGCCATCCACATCTAACCCCAGTGGGCTACCTGTAGGATTGCCTCAAGGAAAGGGTGTACGCAGGAAAGCCCCTCTCAGCTGTGGAGCTAAAACAAAGCCTCCATGGAGAGACTGCCACTGTTCCAACTGATATCACTAATGTTCTTTGAGGTGGTCATGTAATAGATGTAATATTCAAATCTTAGATAATATGTTGAACTACTCTATTTTTATGTAATGTATTTTGTACTCGGTGTCATTATTATAATCTGCAATATTTGTATTTAAAATATGTCCTAACATTATGGAGCACACTATAGTTTTTTTTTTTTTTTTTTTTTTTTTGGACATTGGATTTTGTTGAGGCTTAAAGCTGGAGGTGTTAATAATCTAATTGACAGGTGTGCCGACACAGGCGACTGTAGCCAATGGCTGCCGGGTCTCACCTCTGCTAATTTGAGCCACTGAAATGGATTTCTCGTGTGTGCGGTACTGATGTCTTTTGAATTACTTGCCACTAATGAGCAGGTATGTGTGCCTTTCTAACTAAGGTTTCTCTCATTATGGCTGTCAAACGTGTAAAAATAGGATGGCGACCTCGTTGTTACTAGGAAAAAATCGACGGTTGCCCTGTGATTGCTTTTGAATGTTTTCACATACAAGTTTTCACAAGTACGTAGATGCGGAGCATCTAAGTAGATAATGTGAATTTCTGTTTATGCAGACAGCAACACATGAGAACCGATTTGTGATTTTTACTGCTTTATCAGTTTAATTGCCGTTATCACAAACAGATTCCATGTAATTGCTTGCATGATCCCATTCAATCGCGGACTGACTCCATACTGACATTTTATTGCTGGTTTGACAAACTAGTCGCTTGAAGATGGCAACTGATCTGGTGCCCGTATTCAAAGTAACCATTTCTAAGACAACAAGATCGCAAGTTCATTGCGCACAGTGGGAATAATTTTGGTTGTCTCCAGTCTCCAATCAGTGTTTTCCCTGGTACGACTGAAGCATTAGACAACTTAGCACTCCACTCTCTCATCTAAATATGGTCACTTCTGTCTCTAAGAAAAGGGAATATTTTATGAATCTACAAACCAACTGGTGATGTCACAGAAGCGTCCATCTTTTGTAAACAATCGATCTGCTGCCACTGATGTAAATAATTCATCATGCAGAAGACTGCTGGAATGTTTTTTTTTTTTTTTTTTGATGGATTGCTTGGTTGGACCAAAAAAAAAATGCAACAGCAGTGACAGAATTTAAAAAAAAAAAAAGATGACAATGATTTTGATTGTTTTCTTACAGCATGTGCAGCTACATTCAGCTGATATTTTCTGACATCAAACCTCCACAAAGAAATTCCACTGTGATCTAAAATAAGAAATTATGACCTGTTGTGTTGTTTAAGACTTAAACGTAAATCTATCTTCCTCCAAACAGCTTTGTATCCTGCTATAGGAAGGCTTTCCTTTTCCATTACTGCTCTTAAATTATTAAACCGCATTACACATTTGCATGATGGGCACATAATTTAATTCTTGGTGAAAATCTTCATACTTTGCTATTCGTTATGTATTTATTATGATGGAGGCTTTGTTATGGATTGTTGTTCATTTAGAATCAAATAAGACATTAAAAACAGCCCAGCGATAGCTTAAGTCTTACCACATAATAAACCAAATGAATGATCATGTCTAGCTATCACAGAAATGGATTAATCGTCACTTTAACTGATTAATCTTTGCGTACAGACGATGAAAGCAGCAGAGCAGGAAATAACCACGGTAATACCAACAGGGAAAAGGAAATGATGTGCCTATGCAGGTCTCTGTCATCGTTTGAAGGGATACTGAAGATCTGCTCTTATACCTGTCGTATTTTGAGGTGGCAAAATCCTTTCTCATATCACTTTTATATTGATGAACTAAGGAAGGAAAATAATTTATTTCACCATGAAAATCCCTGTTAAGATTAAACTTCATAATCCTCTTTCACTGAATAATTTCACAATCACAGATAAGAGATTATATTCACTGAAACACGTTACCAAAATATCATAGAGCAGAGTTTCTGCAAAGCTAGACTAATCCTTTATACCCAACTCAATTTCCAGTATTGTTGCCTAATATGTAATATACAATATATTTTTCAGTGGGTTTGTGAGTCATATACTGTATAAAATAAGCACAAAAACAAACTGCATTAGGACAATATGGGCTTCCCCTTTGAAAGCAAAAATATTAATATTGTTACTTTTGCATTATTTTTATAAAAAAAAAACATTTTTGAGGCAATATTGGAAGTAGACTGAAAGATTTGGAGCTTGACAGAAGGTATTGTATTGACTTACCCTGTGTGGGTTTTAAAGCATCAAAGATCTCTGGCAGAACTGCTGCTGCTAAAAAAAAAAAAAAAGGGATAATAAAGAACCTCCAGATGTTGTCTCAAAATAAAGCGCTCCCCATTCAGGAGCTGTCCAGCTAAAAAAGTGTTTCTAATTAACTCGCACCATTTAGCATTTCAAAACACTTTAAAAATAAATAAATTCAGATAAATAGTTATGAAATGCCACAGACAGCCTGCTGCAGAACAAATATAGACAACTACTCTGGATTTCAAAAACCTAGCTTCTTGCTGTGAGGCAATCTCCACATCCTTGTTAAGCACATAATCTAAAAAATTGTCTCCAAATAGCCATAATTAGTGTGGTGATGTGGCAGTTAGCACTGTTGCCTCATAGCAAGAAGGTCCTGCGTTTGAATCCCCCCATCTGGCCGTGTATGTGGAGTTCTCCCCATGTCTGGGTACTCCGGGTTCCTCCCACAGTCTAAAGACTTGCAGTTAGTGGGGTTAGGTTAAATGGTGATTCTAAATTGGCCATAGTTGTGAATGTGAGCCCTATGACAGGCAGCGACCTGTCCGGGGTGTACCCTGCCTCTTGCCCTATGACAGATGGGATAGGCTCCAGCCTCCCTGCAACCCTGAATAGGATAAGCGAAAGAAAATGGATATATGGACAAATAGCAATAATCCATTTTAGTCTGGGCAAATCACATTTTATGCCATGGATGGAAAGTGAAACTTACCTGGTTAGCCTGCAATTTTACAAATCTTATAATGTTATCACAAGAATTACACTGTTAAAGCGTGATCATGATCATTTGTTTTGACATACTTCAGTCGATCCTAACATTATTAAAATTATTTGAATTAACAGAATGAGTGTGTGTAGCTATTAATCATTCATTTGTTCATTTTCTTATCTGTTAAAAATATGTTCATATTTTAAATGTTTCCACACAAAAGCATCATCACGATGTTATTGTCCCTGGGATTTGGACCCAGAATTTTAAGTTTTGTGGCTTTATGATATTTTTTATTTTTTGGATTGAGGATGTGATTTATTTTTAAGCTCTACATTTAATCATTTTAGTATGATATTATTTCTTAGTGCTTCTGAGTTTTATTATCTTTGCTTCTAGCTCTTGGTTCCTCATTAGATGATGTTTGTTCCCTTTTGTTCCATCCTGTCCTCTTATCTTATCACCATGTTGTTTTTTTTAATCTGTCTCTGTGTGAAGTTTGTATGTCTTAGACTGGGTCTCAGTGTTATGTTATATTCCCTGTTTTACTTTGGTGCTCAGTTTTACTTCCCACAGTCTCGTTTCCCCAGTGAGTTTCAGCCCTTTTTGTATTTAGTATATTTTTCCCTGAGTTTAAGTTCAGTCCTTGTTTTCCGAGTCCTGCATTGGGGTCCTAATCCTGCCT
>JAVDPK010000926.1:342806-383801 GCA_034780415.1 Cichlasoma orientale | reverse complement strand
GTGTGTGTGTGTGTGTGTGTGTGTGTGTGTGTGTGTGTGTGTGTGTGTGTGTGTGTGTGTGTGTGTGTGTGTCATGAAATGTACTTGGCAAGGAGGGCCAGAGATAGACCCAGGAAACCCAGGCCGCCTGCAGCCCCCCATGAGCACCGAAGACGCGAGAACACACATCTTGATGACAACCATGCGCCCAACCCAAGAGGAGGAGGAGGGCGGTCCCAGCAGGGGCCCCCACGGCCAAAGGGCAAGGGCCAGAGACCAGTGACAACGGGCAGCCGCTCCCACCAGAGGCCGGCCACCCCTGCACAAGCCAGGGTAGGGCCCCCGGACCCCAGGAGCGCGAGAGCCGCCCGACACCAAGGAGAGCCCCCCCCACGCACAGAAGCAGCCAGCCCCCACCTGAACCACAACCCCCGAGGGACCAGACAAACCGCCACACCAAAACAGCTAAGCTTAAAACTTTCCTTTTTGATAAAGCTTATAGTTAGGGCTGGATCACATGACCCTGAACCATCCCTTAGTTATGCTGCATTAGGCCTAGGCTGCTGCGGGGTTCCCATGATGCAATGAGCGTTTCTTTTCATTCACCTCTTTTTACTCTGTTTATACCACACTCTGCATTTAATCATTACTTATTAATCTCTGTCTCTCTTCCACAGCATGCCTTTTGTCCTGTCTCTCTCCCCTCAGCCCCAACCGGTCATGGCAGATGACTGCTCCTCCCTGAGCCTGGTTCTGCCGGAAGTTTCTTCCTGTTAAAAGGAAGTTTTTCCTTCCCACTGTCACCAAGTGCTCATAAGGGGATGCTGACTGTTGGGTTTTCTCTGTAAATATTGTAGGGTCTTTACCTTACAATATAAAGCATCTTGAGGTGGCTGTTGTGATTTGGCACTATATAAATAAAATTGAATTGAATTGTTAAGGGGGAAAAGTCACAATTTATGTCCAGATAACAGAGCTTTAGTGAATATTTCATGTTTTGCTATGAGACTGGATTGATAATCAAATTAAAAAATTCTGTAATGCACAAATATAATGCATTACTGTACCAGGTAATCACATTAGAGCTACAAACACATTGTTACTTGTGTTTCAAAGGTTTTTCAATGATCTGCATAGTGGGTGTTTTCCTGCCTCACACAAACTAAAGTAAGTTGTGCTTACTTTAGTTTGTGTGAGGAAGGAGGAAAATAGTGGAGCAGTCCACGTCTCTGGAGGAGTTGAGATATGGACACTATTTCTTATTTTTGTTGTATGAAAGGATAAGAACATGAAAAAGTGCAAACTTCCCCTCTGCTAGAAACAACTGCTGATAACATGAGTCTTTGAAGGCATCTGCACAGACAAATGCTAACACAAAGCTAGTAGTAAATAACCCAGAGTGAGGTTAAAGCTGAGTTTTAGCTGATTCCAGTTAAGCAGCCAGCGCCTGATCTACAACATGTAACAAACAAAAAGCAATCAGGCTTGTAGCACCATACCTCCTTCCATTTCTGCCCATATCAGTTTGTACAATGGAAATACTGTGGGGAGTTTTTATATACAGTACCAGTCAAACGTTTGGACACAAAAGTGTAGTCAAAAGTGTGTCCAAACTTTTGACTGGTACTATGTATACTCAGTGAAATCATATATGAATCTAAGGTATATACCTTAGGTACAGATAGATGATAAACCCTATACACAGAATGCAAAAAGGTTATATAGGAACAATGAAGCTGTGGATGTTTTTAACTATAAGGAGAACTGAAATATCTGCACTTCATATCCAGTCCAGAACAAATGACTATTAAATGTTAACTCACCATGCTCTTATGTCAAGGCAGTAGGGGTTCAGTAAAGTTGGATAAAAAATGCTTTTGCCTGTATCTTTATCTGTCTGAGTGGTTGACATTTAAAAAAAGTAGTGCTTATTAAAATATTCCTCCAGTGACCATGGTTGAAATGGTGGCTGCTAAAATTAAACTAAACGTCATCTCTTCTAAGGTCATGCAGGGAAGAACTGTTAACATTGCACACAAGAAAAAAAAACCAGTATAACTAACTCTTACATTCCTCCCCTAAAAACAAAACTATTGCCTAATCATAACATTATTTGCCAACTTTTACATTTTAAGAAGTATTTGGATGGTGTCACCAACCCGATGACTCGTGTCATGCATAAAAAAAAGCCTGTTCACAACCATAGATGGTATAAAAGATGGACATAGTTTCCGAGTCAGAAAAATTAAGCCAACGTGGACGCGCCTTAAACCTGCATTCCATCTGAAAGCCACCAGATAGCGATAGCTGTGATTGCCAAAAAACTCCTAGTCCTATAGAAGTCTATGCAAAAACAGCTTTCGGTAACACTTTATAATACGGCCTGCGACTAAGGCCATGAGTACACGTATTTTACAGGGATGTATCCTGTAAGTACATTTAAGTTCTGCGTAACTTTCTGCGCACTTGGCCGGGTGGTCTTTAGCCCACTCGGCAGATATTGGTCACAAGTACTTTACAAAGCAGTTACGCATCACTGTCCACCATGCATCTCTGGTTTCGTGCAGACCAAATGCAACCCCAAGGTAAAACAAACTGTTCTTGCCAGCTGCCAGCTTATGATGGAAATTTGTAACATCAGGTGAACCTCTGCCAGTACATTTGCAACATACCTTATGACCAAGGTTATAATAGTTTAATGGATTTAATGTTATAGTTTAGTTTTATTTTGTTAACTTTTTTCTCTAATTCAGTTTTTATTTTTTGTTTAATGCTTAGTTTTAGTTTTGTTTTTTAGTTTTAGTTTTTTCATACTTTGTCAGCTGCAAGATTCAAGGTGCAACAAATGTATCTGTGCATCCTCCCGCTTCCTGTGTATTAACTAGCCAGCCATTAGTTTTTCGGTGAAAACGGTCCATTATGGTTTTCACGTTTCTGCACGGCTGTGATGCTGCTTCTCTGTCGGAGCCGCTCTGCAACAATAGCTTGGTTAGATACTCACTAATTAGACTTCTGCACTGGGTCTTTGTGGGGCCCATGCATGCAACCTACCAACATTTAATCTTATGTGAGCTGCAATATGTGTGTTAATTACATTATGGTCATGTGCCAGGGTTTTATATGCGGTGCTAGCTGACAGAAGCAAAAAAATGCTGGGACTTTTTCCTCTCCGTGGTCCTCGCTATTTGTGGTCAGGTTTTTTTCTTATTTTGTTCATTCTCTCACGTCCATTCCAATAGTTTCAGCAGTCTCCCTCCAGGAATCTGATTACATTTGTGAGTCCGCTTTGATTATTATTCTCACTGATATATTTAAAATCTGTGGCAAAAAGTAGCCAGAAATGCACAAGAGGCCTTGACTGTGCTGAAGAGGCCAATCACAATCGTTCCAGGCTGCATGGACCTGATGTGGAATTACATTTCTCAGGTTGCATCGTAGGTTACTGCGTAGGTTCAGAGTTTTCGTAGCTGCCTTGTGTGCGCTTCTCAGGTGGACTTTGAGGTTGGTGAGGTTTTTTCCCTTTAGAAGTGTTCCGCACATTTTGCCATCATCCGCAACAAGACGCTTGCTTCTCTCTGCCTCGCTATCGTACTCAAAGTAATCCCACATGGGACCAACTTTTGCTGTTGCCATTATTTTTTAATTAATTATAGGATTTAACCACCCAGCTACATAAATGACCTTCCTTTTTCAGAAAAACAAACAATCAAGGGGACTGCTTCTAAATATTTTTGATGATTATAGGTTATCATGGTTAACTTGAAAAACAAACAAACAAACAAAAACCCCAAATCCAGTCTACCATTCCATTAATTAGATTTACCCCCTTGCCTGCATAGTGTGTTGGGGGGCAGGACCTGTTTCCAGTTAACTCTGGATGACAGGTGGACAGCCTGTCAGTCACAGGGCTGACACACCAAACTTGCACCAGCTGCAGTCTATTAGGCACCAAATGTAAATAAAGTGACAGTTCCTTAAGTCCCTTTTTATTGCTCTTTCAGTGTAAATAAACAGGTTAATGGATTTAAATTCAGCTCCCCAAAACCTCATTAGTGTGGATGTTTGCCTTCTATAATGACATCCATAACCCACAGTACACAGCACTAACATACCAAAATAGAAGTGCTGGCACACAAAGGAGTGGCAGAGAGACTGGATGAGCTTGTGTGTGATGTTGAGCAGAAGCAGAGTCATTCCCAGCACTCCCTACCGTCTCACAGTCTATTCCCTTGACATTATACTCCCAAGATTCAACTAGGCTTTATCTAAAAGATGTTACCTCTTTGAAAGATCAACAGAATAGACCCCTGATGACATCAATAAAAACCATGTAGCTGTAGAAGAGAGAGAAGGAGAACAGAAGAAGGAAAGGAAACTAATTTCTCTGCTGTTTGTGCTCCCACAGCGCCTCAGGTGGTCAATCTGTGAGCTCGCTGTTGCTACATGTAATGTGAGTGTTGTTGGAAAACAATTGGTAAACAGCCACTAATAGATGAGTCTACAACCTCCTTTAACAGTCAAAGAAAGAAAAAAAAGACTTGTGAGGGGCAAGTTTCTTTCCCATTAAGTACAAAGCTATAAAAAAGAAAAGTCTGTTGTATTCTTTATGAGGATTCAGGAATTGAGAGGATTTTATTAACAAAATATCTCCTACAAATGATGTCGCACATGCTCTATTGCCGACCGTGATGCTGAAATGTCTGATGTATGTCATTAAAATATACCACAAAGAATACCAATGATTGCGGGCTTCAATATATGAGCCATTTCTGAGTTTAAATCTCCATCCCCTCAGGCTGTGAGCGTCCAGCCTCAGCTCCTCATTTTCAGAGAGGGAAAAATAACAATGCTGGCTTTCTCCCGCACAAATAAAGTGCATCTGTTTGGCTGCTCATTTTCATGCGGCTGTCTGGGTCTAGGAGCGTCGATGATAGATCTGCTGACTTCCAAATGAGTTTCATGAGCGCAAACGTCATTTTGCAATAAAATCTTATGTACAGATGTAGAGGATAATACTACGTATAATGGCCCATGTGCTTTGATAACAGGGGAACACAGTGGATGCATTACAGACACTCTAGCTCCTCACTTCTATCAGACTATTGCGTACTATGAGCAAATTCACTACTCCAGATTAAATTATAATCCTGATTCTGCTTTTTTAAATATTAATGCCATCACGTATGCCGTAACAGTAGCTGCTGAGGCTGCTTCAGTAGTTGTTGTTGCCCTTAACAAACCTATTGCCTTTGAATATTGAAAATGAGGAGCAACCAGTTGTGCTGGAAGAGAGATGTAGACTGTTACTATAAACACGCAAACACTGCAGCCCCATTGAAATGCCGTCCCCTGCAGAACTGTGCTGTCTGCTACAGATGGGTTCAATGTCTGTTCAAACTGAACTGGGCTGGATACAGCCCTGCTATAATGGGCCTTATCTGACAGAAGGATTAGTGTTCAGCAGAGCAAAAACACCATTTAGCCATGGTCAGCTGGGAGGGTGCTGGAAACCCCTGTGTGATGCATTGGCTTTGTGATCTCAGCAAATGAAAGGAAACAGGAGAGCTCTGACTTTGCCTCATTAATGCAGCATGCATTTATTGGAATTAAGGAAGAATGGGGTGAATACAACACACAGGAAAGACTAAAAAAAATTTGACAGGGTGGGAACAGTGGAGTTTGGTCAGTGCAGTTAAATACCCTTCTCTTACTTGTCTGGAGATTTTAATTAGACTGTAAGAAAGCTCATAAATGTAGGTGCTACCACTGTTGTGTACTGTGGATTTTGACAGTCATCTGACATGAAATAAAATTATAAAAATAAACCTTATAGTCAGGAGAAATACACTGATCAAGTTAAGGGAGCACTTTGAAAACATATCAGATCTCAATGGGGTAAAAATAATTCTGGATATCTATACTGATATGGACTGGGTAATGTGTTAGGAATGAAAGGATCCCACATTGTTTGATGGGAATAAAAATTATCAGTCTGCAGAGGGCTGAATTCAAAGACACCCTGAAAATCAAAGAGAAAAAATGATGCGGGAGGCTAGTTCATTTTGCTGAAATTTCATTGCAGCAATTCAGAATGTTACTCGGTAGTTTGTATGGCCCCCACATTCTTATGCATGCTGGAAAACATCAAGGCATGCTCCTAATGAGACAACGCATGGTGTCCTGGGGGATCTCCTCCTAGATCTGGACCAGTGGAAGGGTCACTGAGCTCCTGGATAGTCTGAGGTGCAACCTGGCGGTGTTGGATGGACCGAAACATAATGTCCCAGAGGTGTTCTATTGGATTTAGGACAGGCAAGCGTGGTGGCCAGTCAGTAGTATCGATTCCTTCATCCTCCAGGAACTGCCTGCATACTCGTGCCGCATGAAGCCAACATGAAGCAACATTTCTTTGCTCTTTGGTTATAGTTAGCCACCAAAATCATCTAGTTTTAGCCAAAATAAATACAATCAAACATATAATTTAATGCATGAAACAAGTTGAGGCAGATTCATTGAAAAAGGAGTTTCTTCCAAACTGGGTTCCCTTCCACAGGTTTTCCTGATTCCACAGATCTCTCCCCACAGGGGTTTCCCAAGGTTGCTGACATCCAGGCAAAGTCCCGCTTTTCACAAAAGCACATTTCCACACAAGAACACAGCATGTGCACAGGCCAAGCTACACTATCACTTAACAGTTTTTCTGTCCAGGTATGCTTTCACTGCTTTCACAGTGTGTTTGGGATCATTGTTATGCTGAAAATGAAGCTTTTGCCAATCACGTGCTTTCCAGTTGGTATTACGTGGTGAATCAAAATCTGACTGTACTTTACTGTGTTCATAATTCCATCAATTTTGACAAGATCTCCAACACCACTGGCTGAAATGCAGCCCCAAATCATGACAGAGCCTCCACCATGTTTTACAGATGGCTGTAGGCATTCACTACATCTCTCCTGAGCTCCTCTGTACATATTAATGATGTTTTGAACCAAAAAAATTTAAATTTGGATGATCACTCAATAAGACCTGTCGCCATTGATTTTTAGGTCCAGTTCTTGTGTAATGTGACATACCTCATTCTTTTCTCCCTGTTTCCCTTCCTTAAGAATGCCTTCTTAACTGCCACCCTTTCACTCAGACCAATTCTGATGAGGCTTCAGTGAACAGTAGATGGATCAGCTGAAGGGCCACATGCATCTCTCAGGTCCTGTGTCATTGTTGGAAATTTTTCCAATTTCTTAAAAACATGATTACAGCAGATGGACATTATCTGAAAGATAGTTTTTAGGCCTCCCACTTTTGCCCTCCGCTCTTCCAGTTTAATCAGCTTTTAAGGACGCACTGGACACCACACCAAGATATGCCACGTTTACAGCTAATAGTTCTCTGGGAATCACCTTGTTGGTGCAAAACTACTATTTTTATGCCTGTCAAACTGTGTTATCTTTGGGATAAAGATACATTTTTAAAACTTTTTTTGCTAAGTTGTCTGTCATGTGTAAATACAACTCTGGTTAGGGGCTAGAATGAATAAGAACTGAAATGAAAATGAATGAAAAAGCAGACAATGTCCAAAGAAGAACTTTGAAAGACCTTCAGAAAGCCTGGAGAAATATTGCTGATAACCAGTTGAAAAAATTACAAGAAAGAAAGTCTGGCTACTTGGAAGCAAATTATAAAGGTAAAAATGAAGATGTGCTGTATTTGACAGATGTATTGAAACTAAACGTGTGCATAGTTATTCTAATGGAAAATATACATTTCAGTGCTCCACCTATTTCTAGTGCAACAGCCCTCTGCTACCACTCTGGTGATTTTTATTAACAAGAACAAATAATTTTAATGCTTAATGCTATAAATCATATTAGATGTGTTCAAAACTTTTAATATGAAAACAAGTCTGCATGTATTTACAAATTAATATGGGGGATACAGTATAAAGTATTAATAGGGAAAACGTCTCCTTCAGTTTATTAAATCCCTGCAGCTCTTCAAAGGTATCAGGACAGATTGATAAATGTGCAACCTCCAACTAGAGGCGTCAGAGAGCAGTGCTGCTGCAGATGCCATCCAGTGTCTTTGCCTTGATTAAATGACGTGCAAATGATACCAGACTGCTGTTTGTGGGACTCTCTCAAACCTGCTGAATTCTACCATTGAATTTCAGTCTCTTCAAGAATGAGGTCCTGGTCACATGTACAACTGAGGGTATAAACTATCCCTTTTATCTTATCATTGTTTCCATGGTAACAATTAACTTTAGAGATTGGAAATGAAGACTGACACAGAGATAGAGCCCCTTCTATCAAAAGAGTATCTGTCTCACCCAATGGGCTGTACCCCACAGTTCTGCTCGAACTGATAATTTTGTGTAGCAGCTGGTGTTGCTTTGACCTCAGCACTGGCCTGGTTTGTCTATGGACAGAACAGCAGTGATTCATCTTCACACGTTGCCCTTTGTCTCTTCTCCAGAAAAGGATCTGTAAAGACTACAGAGCTGAGAAGATTAAAAAAAAAAAGCACTTTCTTTTTCAAAGGGAAAACAATTTACAGCACAGCAATAACCTGGAAACGCCATGTGGTTTCAGTTTCAGGCTCTGTGTATGCCATGGGAAAACAGCTTCTTCTGTTCCTTTAGTTCAATACATAAGCAGTGTAGACATAAATGCAACCACATTTAAATTCACTTTAAAGTTTGTTTTCTCTTTCGCTATGATTTGGCAAAAAACTTTAAAAAACATTTTCTTTTATGTATAACAATATTTTACAGTAAATAAATATTTTTTATTTAATTGAAAGCTAGCTTAGTAGGACTAGATTCTGCATGTAAAAAAAAATCTGTGGATATTTTTTAGTGAGAATAAGTTACAATACTTTCATTTTCAAATCTCTTTTTAACAAGAAACAAATAGTAGCAATGCTCACAACTACAGCACACTGTAGTCCCTCATGTACTAATACAAAGTCTTGTTAGATCTGCAAGTAATAATGTTGTATGTACTACTTAAGTATATGTATGTATAAGAATTCCTTTGTGCATAAATGCTGGTGTGAACATTTTATTGTGTCAAAAAAATCCTTATTCAGTTTTATTCTCTAATTAACCATCCTTACCAGTTCTATCTTGGGTACATCTGCATTGCTTATATCTGCCTTTGCTGATGTTTACGGCTTCTAACGCTTTGATGTGATGACTGGCAACTCTAGCAGGTTGCTATTGATTTTTGAGCCCTCGCAAATCAATCATCTGCCACCCGCAGGTACATACTGAGTGAATATAAGACACCTTTTTTGTTGTCTCCCACAGAGTTCCTATTTCCCTGATCTCATCAGCCTCTCAGGGTTATCCATAGTCTTCCACTATCTATAGAAAACTGTCACACACAATGAATGTTGTGCTCCCTGCACAGCTGCTACAATCAGACAACTCAAATGATACAATATAATTAAATTCCGCACCACATATTTAGGATATGATGTAGTATGTACTGTAGCAAGATATATAAACCCAATTCCGAAAATGCCGGAATGCTGTGTAAAATCAAAAAACACATTAGCTCACTTTGAATTTGATGGCAGCAACACATCTCGAAAAAAGTTGAGATGGAGGCAACAAAAGGCTGGAAAAGTAAGTAGTTCTAAAAAGAAATAGCCAGAGCAACATTTTGCAACTAATTAGGTTCATTTGGAATAGCTCAGTAACACAACAAAAAGAACACAAAGACAAAAAGAACATCTTAGAGCGTCTTCAAGAAACAAAAAGAAGTCCAGTCGCCTTTTTTCAAGCTCCGGAGAATATACAGCAATTGATATTGAATATCAAATAGAATATCTCATCATCTGCTGTACATTATATAATCAAAAAATTCAGAGAATCTGGAGAAATCTCTGTGTGTAAGGAACAAGGCTGAAAATCAGTGTTGGATGCTTGTGATTTTCACGCCTTTAGGAAGCACTGCATTAAAAACAGGCACCAGTCTGTCATGGAAATCTCTGGACAGGATCAGGAACACTTCCGGAAATCATTGTCTATGTTACTGTACCATCCACAAATGCAGGTTAAAGATACAGTATGTAAAATATCACTTCTAGATGTCAGTAGATTGCAGATTGCATTCAGCTCAATTCTGTTTTCTTACCACTTCCAATTCAAGAGCATAATCCTAGCTATGGTGGCCACTGTAGGACAAACAACTCTGGCTGCTGTTCATCTATATGTAGGATGTCAGCCTGGGTGTCTACACCTTTCTCTGGAGGAGGCTGTAAAACTTTGTGAAAGGAGGCAGATACAAGTAGATGAGGCTCCCTTCTGTCTGATGGCAGCGATACTGAGATGAGTTGTTGAGGATATCCTAAACTTTTCTGTCGGTAAGCACTGCTGTTTTTGCAGCTGTTAGCTGCTGTTAGCCAGCATTAGTGAAACTGTCCTTAAAGTGTCTTTCTAACATTCAGACTTGGACACTTAGTGAATAAACTCTCACACGATGTGGGATTTTTTTAGGAGACTTGAGCCTAACATTAGCTGGCATAATGTTAGCTTATAATCAGCTGTTGTTGTTTAGCCAGCTTGTTGGCAGCTCTCTGGAGATGGAAGGGTTGCATGTCTAATCTGTTAACAATAAGCAATTGTAACATTATGGGGAATAAATAAGCATGTTTGTACACGGAGAGAGAAAAGTGGTAGAAGAAGAGAAGGACATAATGAGAACGAGATGATGAAAATATACATGTACAAATATTAAATGGCCATACATAGTTTGAAAGAGCTATTGGTGATCTTTAAATTAAAAGTAACATATAAGACATGCTATGTACAGTATGTGGCCGGTCTCAAGCCACATACCATCTTGGCTGTGCTCAGTATGGCAGGGCAGCATGGCAACTTCCACAAACCGGCACCTACTCTTATGCATTTTAATGTAATAATTCTAATTTTCTTAGAATGCATCCATTTGTTGGAAGATGTAATTACACACTAATCAATGTATATTGGTGAGTGAATGTCCTTTTTCTCCATTAAATAACCTATAAAAATATCACTTACTATACCTTTAAAGCTGTATCATATGTGAACATGAACCAGCCTATGCTGATGGAATTGGCAGCAAGCACATCTGGAAAGACTGTCCCAACTTTTTTGGATTGACACATACCCTATTGACACATACTTTGTATTATGATATCCATTTTCTCCGGATGCTGCTCTTACGTTAAGTGGTATATATCTGTGCTGTGAATATTTTTTCCCTCAGAGGCTGAGTAATTGTTCCAAGGCAACTATTAAAGCCAAATGAAAATTAATACTGACATTCATTCCATAAAATCACAATGGAAGCCAAAACATCTCTCAAATTCTGTTTTCCCGGCAGAAGATAAAAAGATAACACCAAACACAGAAGCTTGTCTGGACTGCAACCACTTCAAGCCTGAACAGTATTTACTGTTTGAAGTGGCTGATACAAACAATTACGGGAATTGAGACCTTTTTGGCTGTCCCCTTGTCTGACAAAATTTCCCAAAGGTGTTTTACTCTCACAGTATGGAGTCCTTTCATCGCTGTTCCGGTCTGTCCCCCTGGGCTCAGACAGCCATGTGAAACAGCAGCCTTGCTGTTCAAACCATGGAAGTGGTTGGATAAAATCAGCAGGGATTTTACCTAAATTAATTCCAGTCTGGCCTTACCAGAAAAACGACAATGCAGTCGACGTTGAAAGGGGGGTAAAAAAGCTGGTGTTTACATGGGAGCTCACAATGGGTCAGGTGAGTAAGTGCATGTAAAATGTCCAGCCTTTTCAGACAGGTAGTAGCAGGGTAAGACATGTGGTCCTTACTGTTATTTATATGTAAATTAAGTTGTTTTATTGCCCAAACCTAACCAAACCACCAAAAAAAGAAAAGAATGATTTAAAAAAACTGTCTAAAAACTGGCTTCTTAAAAAAAAAAAGAGAGACCTGTTTTTACAGTCTGGTGCCACGACCCCACCTTTCACCCCGAGGGAAGATTTTGTTGTCCTTTACACAACCTCACAAGAGGTCCGAGTGGTGCTAATGTGAAAACACTCGTGTAATTTCTGCAAACACTCAGATGTAATTTTTTAGGAATCATTGTCAATCTATCTGTTCAGTCTTCAGAAAGGAGGAAATAAAAAAATCACAGTCACAGTGTCAGAAATGAACTCTCTACAAAAAGAAGGAAAAACTAACTTGATACTTTATATGAAGCCAACATATATTTGAGTTTTCCTAAATGTTTTTTTTTTAACCTGAAGAAATACAGTCTATTGCAAAGCACACTAAAGCTGCAGTCTCCATACAATAACACAATCACAACAGAATTACCTCAGCTATCTGCATTTTGCTTCTCGCTTTGAGCCTTGAGGTTGGTTGTAAACAGCACAGGTTATCAGGTACCTGTGTCTGGAGAACAGCACGTCCCTCTCAATAACTCAACTCTACCACTTGTGCAGAGGGCCTGACACAATGCAGCAGATGGTGCAGATGCAGCACTTCACCTTTCAGAACAAGGGGAAGAAAACCACACCCGGACTGGAAGTCCATATGGATGAGGACACGAGCTTGTAAGTTTAATCGGTTGCAGCAGCTTATGACAAATGCCACCTCCATTAAAAAGAGACCTCCTTCCCAGGTGAATGTGAGACACTTAATCATGGTTTACTCCATGACGGATGAATCAGAGCAGAATGATGAATTGCATGATACCATGGAAGGTACACACATTATTTACAGTGTTCTGCATGTAGGCCTATAATTTACATGCAAGGCTACAAATCCCCTGATAAGATGGAAGGACCAGAAAGTTCCAAGTAAAACTCATAGTGCCCTGCAGCTGCTGCAAAGCCATTTTCTCACAGTTCACTAATATGAACATATAGTCCTCACAGAATCTGTCAAGGGATTTTGCATTCCTATTTATTTTTTATTGTTTATTATGAGTGGGAGGTGATCAAATGCAGCAAAGTGTCACATGGGTTTGGAGCTGCCAGGAATCTTGGAGGTTGTGTTGTCTTCAAAGCTGTTTGGATGGAAGCACAAATCCTTCTAGTTTCTGCAATGCGTGCAGGACTTTTTTGAGACCAGGCAGAGGGGCTGGATGTTTTTTATGCACTTTTCCTTTTCCATCGCTGCAAAAAGTAGTGATGAAATCAATGTTTTCTTGCCCTGCTGATTTATAACATTGACATCATGGAATTTTTTTCTAGCCTCATGTACAAAAGAGAAATATGATCACAAAAAATGTTTTGGGTTATTACTTTTTTCAGAATTCTGAGAAAAAGCCAGAATTTTGATGTCTTCTTCTTTGATGACCTATGATGTCTTTTTAAATCAATAAAACAAACTGCGTGTCGAAATCTAACATTTTAATGCATAATCCACCTCAAAAATTATTTATAAAGCCTATTAGAAGCAGTCAACTTTAGCTTTGTATTTACTTGCATTACTATGCCCACGGTCAGTCAGCAGGAGAGTGTAAAACCTACTGCACAGTCTCTGACACATGCTTGCACTCCTGCATTCATGGAAGTGGACACAATATTAAAGCAAATTATGGAACCATGCATAAAATCATTCATCCACAGTGCTACTATAACCACAATAAATAAATTATCAGGATTCTTGCAACATCTATGATTTCCATCTTCACATTTGTTCTCACTGTTGTGTGGCACCTTGTCAGGGCGGTATTCGCATTTGCAGGTGACATGTGTTAGAATTAATGTTAACATCTCTTGTGAGCCACCAGTGAAAATAACATGAGCTGACACTGAGCTTTTTGTTTCAAAGGAAACTTTACTAAGAAATAAAAAGAGCTGACATTGAACTGCTATGATCAAATCACCGCCTCTGTCAAATATGATTTCTTTAACACAACTTTGTAGTTAACCAGTTAACCAGCTTTATTTATATTTTATATTTTTTGTGTGGGGGGGGGGCGGGCCAGTCTTGATTCAGAGGCTCTGAGAAAACAAACAGTTCATTTGATCCAGGTTGATGTATTGGTAATTCTGCTCTCATTTACAAGGCAATTAGAAATCTGCACAAGTAATCATCACTCCATTTGCAGAGCAGGACATGCTTGAAGAAATTATTGACAAACAGCATTGCAGGAAAATGAAATTCTACACAGGCAAGACTTTAAAGATGAGTTTTCCCTGAAGGCTCGTCCACATGCAATGCCTTTGGCAGTTAAAAATGCATTAATGACTTACAAAGAGACTGCTTAGCATGTTTTTCTGCTGTCCCTGGCTAGTCTATTGGCTCTGGTTACTGTTCTGCCTTGCTGAACTATATTTAAACTCCATCAAGAAGTGTATGGGTATATACAAAAAAAAAAAAAAAATTGTCCTCTAGTCAGGAGATTGTACTCTCGAAGGGGGAATGAGATCATAAGTCAAGGCAACAGAAACATCCCAAAGCACAGCTGTGTTCTGTGCTGTTAAAACTGCAGTGTACTAAAAAAAAAAAGTCTATATATGCAGATGTTATACTTCAACAGAAACTGGTAGCCAAATTCTTCAACATGAACTTCATTAATTTCATTAGTACAGTCCGCTCCTCGGAGGAGCATTGCATTGATTAGAATTAATTAATATTGATTTTGATTAATCTTGCAAAACAAGCCAAATGTATCAGAGCTTAGGTGATGTCCTGTAAAGAGACTTCTGAAACACCTGAAGTGACTCATTTGTGTAATGACCACTATCTAAATGTAATGAGCAAATGACCAAAGTCAGTTTTTGAACTGTAACCTGATAATAATTCACTTTTTCAGAGCAACTGAAAGGTGATACTTTACCTGACTTCACAAAAGATCACATTTACACACCTCTTAGTAAATGACTTTCTATTGCTGTGGTGAAACATTCCTCCCTGTTTCAACCAGCAAACATTTAAGTTAATTTTTTCAGTTCAATTCAGTTCAATTCGACCCTACAATAATTAAACGACCCTCTATGAGCAAGCACTTGGCAATAGTGGGAAGGAAAAATGCCCTTTTAACAGGAAGAAACCTCCGGCAGAACCAGGCTCAGGGAGGGGCAGTCATCTGCAGCGACCGGTTGGGGGTGAGGGGAAGGAGACAGGACAAAGGACACACTGTGGAAGAGAACCAGAGATTAATAATAACCAATGATTAAATGCAGAGTGGTGTATAAACGGAGTGAAAAGAGGTGAATGAAGAAGAAATGTTCAGTGCATCAGAGGAACCCCCTAACAGCCTAGGCCCATTGCAGGGTCACCTGATCCAGCCCTAAATATAAGCTTAATCAACACAATGGAATCACAATCTTGTCTGTGTTCCCCTTTCGGTTAGGTTATTTTTGTTTTTTTAAGCACAGAAAACATCCAAGTAAACCAGAATGATTCTCTACTAACTACAAGAGTTCAGCTTGCCATTGAATGTGTCTGGGGTGGAAGTGAAAAAGCTCTGCCACATCCCACACTAACAGGAGTGGGCAATTCATTTTACCAAGGGGCCACATGAGAAACTGGGACTGTTATGAAGGGCCGCACCAAATAAGCTTATAAAGAGACAAAATTAAGATTGAATTCAGCAAGTGTTGCGGCCCTCCACAACAGTTCTAGCTTCCCATGTGACCCCTTGTGAAAATTAACTGCCCGCCCCTGCAAATTACAAAGCAAGGTTAGCTACAAAATTGCTACAGAACTGAAGAGCTGAAGTTGGAAGCGATTACCAAATACCATCCTTTAGAAGCGGTGATTTCGATCTGGTTGTTTAGGTCTGCACCTCAGGTGATCCTGGTGTGTTCACAGCTGCCCAAGCAAATTCCACCAAAGAGGAAAAACCAAAGTCAGATAAACACACTGAAGAGTGCAGGTATAAAAATCTCTGACTTTCCTCTAGGCAAAATACTTTTTTGAGGATCCACTTTGGTCATTAATAATTGCGTTCAGCAAAAGAAAAAAAAAATCCTTCTGTATATGCATTCTTTTTTACTGCTGCTGACATTGTAGTTTTTCAATCTATAATTCTGAACCTCTTTTATTTTGGAGAAAGACAATCCTGACGCACACTCCCATTTCTGTTTCTGATTATAAGTTATAGATTTAAGACGATTACAAGATCTAAAAAGTCTTTACAGTTCCAGTAATTCATTGATAGATGTGAGAACATCCAATGGCAGTGACCGAGCACAATTTTACATAGCAGAGGTACATTGTAAAGTTGCTGTATCCATGGCAACATTTACTTCCCTTTTCGGATAGGAGTTCACATTGATTTACAAAAGTGAAGACTTAATGTGACATTTAACTAAAATAATTTGTTGCGCTTTCCTCTTAAGAATTGCAATTACCGAGAACCATCACCAGCCATCCTTTATTGTAATTACCACAATTACTTGAAAAGGTCTCTGATTTTGTTCTTTTATTTGTTGTTTCAATGTACTTTATTAAATGTCTCTTTATGTAGAAAAACACCAGCTTGTAGAAAATAACCTTATGAACCACATGAGAGTTTGCCGATTGTTTAACCTGTAGTACTTTTTTCTGCCACTGTAAAATTGCTTAGTGTTATTTATTGTTTAGTCTTTTGACCTCTTTTTCAGTCTTTTTTATTCCCTTTTAATACAGATTATTGATATTTTACAGTTTTAAAATGTCTCGTAACTTTGTTTTGAAAAGTGCTGCTGCAGTGAAGTTTCTTGTTCTTATTGAATGCTTTATTCTGCTGGGTATTGTGGAAACGTATGAGGAGAAATAACAACAAATAAAAAGTAATAGCAATGCTGTGGCTGGGAGTTTTTTTTCTGGATATTAGAAGGATAGAGAATTAAGTGGACCCATATGAATCTCACTTTTGCCCTAAAACTTAATTCAGCTGCAAAATCCATCCCTAAGCAAAAGTTGCTTCACTCAAAACAATGTGTGTATTCATTTCACCAAGCAAACACACCCTTGGGGAGGTCTGCAGTTATCAATTTAAATATATCCTCAGTTTTTTTTTTCTTTTTTACCCTCAGAGCCAACATGGCAGAATTAAAGGTTCAGTCAGGAGAAGCAGTGGTGTATGGCCAGCCATTACTTATGCTCTGGTAATTTGATTATACTGGCTCTGGGCAGCATGTTGTGCCATGCTCCTGGGGCTGGGAAATATCAAATTAATAATTGCAATTGACAGGCAGTCCATATGTCAGCGTGTCGAGTTAGGTGGTTGGGCTGACGGTGTACTTGCATCACTTCTGCTCCCCCTATACTCAGACATCTGTGCAGCCAACAACCAGCAGGCCTGGCACCGGAAAACTGCTGGGAAATGTGTTTCTTCCTCTAACTATATAGATATATATCCATGAGTAATGCCGTATACAAGCTGGACTTTTCTCCTTCTTTTTCCACTTGAAAGGAAACAAGCTCCAACATAAAGAAAACAGCTGTACTGAATCCCATGAAACAACAACTGAATAGCAAAATTATTACTGGGAATAATTAGGCATCTCACACAAGTGCAGAGAGCAAGTTCATTAACTATTCTGTGTATATAGTACAGGAAACTAGCAATGTATGGATGCATGAATTGATCTAAAGTAGACTTGTTCATTGATTTTTTTTTTTTTTTTTTGTATTCAGGATCACGAGATACAAGTTTGATATGTGTGTGTATACATTCTTTAAATTGCAGAAAATGAAACCAAGCAAGTGTAGCTTATTGACTGAAGGCAATAAATGCTTTCTAATATTATGTGCTGATTGCTTCACCTTCCGTGCTCTTTTCTTTTCGTCACTCGCTCTTAGATAAGATCTGGAGATGCTATTCAGACTGCAGGGATGAGGTGCATTGTCCTCATCATAGAAACCAAACCATCATAGAAAGAAAACACCAAGGACGCCAGAAGACTCACTACTGTGCCACACAACAAACCACTTCCTGGACTAGTTTATCAGCATCTACTCCTGTTACAATGGATTTGATTTGCAGTTGAGCTTTATGTATCATATTCTTTCTTCACAAACAGTCTTGAAGGAAATGCCATTGTAATTAAGATTTGTTGGGTTCGCTACAACTCATCATCTGCCTCCATCTCACCCTATCGCTAGCATCCTCTTCTGCATGTCCTCCAATCCTCTGCGTATCCTTCATTATACCCATGAATCTGCTCTGTGGTCTTTCTCTTTTCCTCCTGCCCGGCAACTCCATCTTCAACATCCTTTGTCCAGTAATAGCCACTATTTCCCACTACTGGACATGTCCAAACCATCTCAGCCTTGTTTTTCTTACTTTATTTCCAAACTGCTCTCCTATTTCTAGTCCATGTGTTGGGATTTTGCATGTAGGATTTACTGACAGCAAAGCCTGTCAGTTTAAACGGGCAAAACTGTCTGGGCTGCCTGTGATGTTCAAAGCACTTCTAAAATCTAAATTGCTTTCTGTGAGAACAGGTATTTAATGTAACTCAAATTAGTGTTTGCTAAATCCCTTGAAAACCATAACTGATTAAAATTTGGCCAATTTTCTTGAAGGTCAGCTTCTCGTGCCTCTCAGGACTGCTTTCAGAGAGGCTTCTAATTTTAGATCTCTCCCTGGTAGCCCTGCACACCACTTCTACACCTGTGAATACACAGACTCAATCTTTTGCAGTGAGCAAACGTTTGTGTCAAACAGACCCATTTCTTGTTTGGAGGATCACTGCTTGTGATGAGAGCTGAGTCATCAAATACAACCTAGCAGTTTAAAAGCAACGGCGGCACATCAGGTTAGGTACCCGTAGTTTTCTTCAGCATGCACCAAGTACCATAATTTTATCCTTGAGGGTCAGAAAGTCAACGTGGTGTTGACTGTGACTCCCACAGGCATTGGACGGAGAATGGCCTGAGTTATGGTGCATGCTATCATGTGCCAGCACATTTCAGTTGACATCCATCCATCCATCCATCCATCCATCCATCCATCCATCAAATTCAGGGTCAGGGGGTGGGGGTGGGGGGTTTGTTAACAGAGACTATATTTCTCAATCTGTCTGTCTGCAACCCAATGTGCTGCATTTGCACTGAAAGATGAATTTTAATAAAAGTATCAATGAAAGAATGTTGAAGTTGTTTTATCAGAGGCTGCTTTATCTGTTTTCATTAAATCTAAGTGCCTATGACCTTTTTTTTTAATGCCACTCAATACAGATGAGTCTGATGCTGAGATAAGTTTTAAAGAGGAAAGGACACAGACAATGAGCACTGATTCAAGACCAGCACTTCAGAACATCCCTGAACCAAAAACTGGTGTTAAAAATAATGAGGAGACTCACAATAAAAACTACAGGACAATAAGAATTTGCTTCATTCACCCAAATTCCTCCACCAGTTAAACAAATAGAAAAAAAAAATGTTCTCGCTCCTGTTTAGAAACCAAGTAGGTCCAGTCAGCCAGTAAAGCTTTGGGTTTTTAAGTGCTCACAACTTTAAATGTGTAGTGTAAAGCAAACAACTTTTAAGTAAATACTAGCTGTCCAAATAAAGTGTAAATAAATAAATATAAACACAAGTTTCTCCAGTAAACACTGGTTATTTTGTACTAATTTCATTTGATTAGCAAACTATTGGGCTGATAACGTGACAGCTGTCGTTTCAGTTAACAAAAGTGACAATTTAAGGCTGAAATTAATGAAGCTTATCTTTTGAAGTCATGCACTATGCCGCTAGTATTCTAAACTAGAAAACTGGACAAGTTCAGTAGTATTTAAGGATTGTATTGCTTTCAAAACATTCAGTTTATCTGATCAAAAACAAGGTGCCAAACTTAATGCTGACTTCAGTGCTTCCAGTCCAATCATCCTTCTGTGTGCCTTCTTCGAGCCAATCAGCCTCCAGTCAGTGCGCTTTAAATTTCACTGCTCGTCTCTCATTCTATTCTCTCTTTCAGACTCATTCTGCAACCCAACTCCGCCACCCAAGCCTCTCATAGCTTTTTCCAAGCCTCCATCTTTGTCTTTACCACCACTCTGGGGAGCCCTGCCCTAATTCCTGTCTCCGCTGGGACTCGGTTCTGCTATGATGGGCCATCGGAGTCTAATCACCAAATATCTAATTGTTTTCCTTATCAATGAATCATGTTCAGTTCCTCCTAATGATCTCTCCTTATTGAAATAAATATCAGGCTTGTTTCCTTAGGGAAACATAGAGCCGGGGGGAATTTTAGTGCTGCTAATAGAAACTATCTAAATAAAGAAAAAAGAAATCCAATCTGACATTAGACATTGCACTTCAGTGCACAACCTACTCAGAAGCTGCACAAGAACACACCACAGTGGAAGAAACAAGCGGGAAAAAGTAAATGCCAAGAGTTGCGCTCTAACACACACACACACACACACACACACACAGAGTGTGGGTCTGTTTACTTGATTTAGTGTAGGCAACACTAATTCCTCATGATGTGTTAGTCAGTGCCTAAGAGTTGCCACACTGTTTAAATAAACTTCCTGATTTCAGAACCCTCAACCCATTAAACTAATTTATGGTTTGCTAAAAGGCACTTAACAAGATGTAATTGAAAATCAAAAAAAAAAGTTAGGAACAAAGGGAAACTATCGTGGAAGTAAATTGTGCTTTTGTTAATTACCAACCATATTCACAGACTCACAGGAGTGAAACCCACTAAAGGAAGGCTTTAGGACTTGTCTTTTCCAACTCTGCATAAATATCCCTCAAAATTATCATTGTTGATTACTGTGGTATGTCAGTAAGGATAGCACCGCTGATGTCCATGATGTGTGTCAGAGCATATATATTCAAACTGTGTGTGAAATGATAGTCAAATGTCAAGTCTGTCACTGTAAATTTTGCTCACCCTGAGAAAAATCTTTGCCAAAAGCACGATTCAATAATAAAGCAGAAATATATCAGCATTTGAGCTTATTGATGTAGCCATTACTTTAATGTAATTTACATGATTACATTACGAGACTCTAACATGCTAAAATCATTTACAATATTGTTTTAACATTAACGTTATGAAACAAACCTCACATCTGTCAGACTCGGAAACAGTTTCTTTAGCTGATGCTGTAACTACTCCGCACATTTCCTTTTTAAATTACAGCCTGCACGAAACTTTGTTTTACAGTGTGCCTGCTGTAATCTACAAAAAAAATATAAAAACTGGGCTGTATAAAGTTGATTTTACTGGCATTTTACTGTCCCTCCTGTAATCGTCACGTACAGTATATTACTCTAAAATATTGGTATTGATATTGGTTATTTTCTTTGCACCACACTGTCACAAGAAACCTGTTATATTTACCTTTTAGCAAACATCCTGAAAAGGAACATTGGCTGAACTTGGTGATTTGTTACAGACCCGAAATAACAACGACACCACTTCTTAAAGTTACGAGGTTCGAAACATTAATATTGCAGCAAACCTCTATTTGTATATTTGTAAATATAGTGAACGCATGGTGTCATTAGCAGAGAATGGAGTCCCATTCCTCTATTCATGCTGTAAATATAAGCTTTTCTGTTTTCTGGTTTGATTGCTGGTCCAGCCATGCATGCGAGTGCCTTGATTTGAAGCTGCCGGCCTTTTCATGTTTATAAAGAGACTGTGAGTGGAGCCCAAAGTACTCAGCTGGTGGCCAACTGAAAAACAAATTTTAAAAAAGGATTTTATGTTATCCACTTAATTAACTGCATTTGGAAGTTTATGCTTGTAAATGCATTGGAAAGATTGTATTTAATGATATTAGATACTTCTTACTTTTTTCTGTCTAAACAGAGTTTTAATTACAGGCAGTAGAAAGAAAAAGTCAGCTATGTCACATATGGTAGGTGTGAAGGAGGTTACTGTGGTGGTAAGCTTTTTATGGATTTAGGTGTAAGTTCTCATTTCGTACTCTGTTGTTTGAATATGGTGGCGCTTTTGGATTTAAAGACATTGGAAGGAAAATGTATTAACGTGTTAAAATGCATGATTTGCGCTTCAGTGTATTGTGTTCATCTTGTCCTACGCCTTTCAAAGGTGTCACAACATAACACAAAAATATTACTTCTCCTGCCTACAGACGCTGCTCTTGTGTTGCGCATTCAGTGTTACAGAAGAAACTGGTCAGGTGACACTTAATGAACACGAGAGCAACGCTGCATAATTTAACACTTCCCTCAATATTGTTTTGACGCATCGCCGCGATCGCTTTCATTCTGACAGCCGCAACACTGGCATGTTAATTATTCAAGGATCTAAACACTGCTCAGATCAATAATTAACCAGAGAAACTGAGAAGAATCACTAAAAGCATGGTAGGGTGAAGTACTAATGCAATGAAGTACTAATGCGTTTACATTTCATTTTAAACGGGTAGGATTTTTTACATGTTGTAGACACACTTTGTTGAGTCAAAGAAAGGGGAAATTTGAGCCAGGTGGTTGCGTGCGCGTGTGCTTGTCAGACACAGCACTGTGTCAGCTTTACCATACTGGCAAAACACAATCAGTGGGTAATTTGCTCAAAGAGAATGTACCTGCCAGCTGCTGACTCTTTTGTGTTTTCTGGATGCGCATGGTTCCCATAAGTGTGAAAGATATTTAATACAGATAATGCACAATTGGTACAATGACAGCATGATTTTGAAACAGCACCTGCGCATACCAATCTAAATCCAGCGTGAGAAACAATAAAGCTGCTATTCTGCAGCTGTGCAGCTGTGCGCGTGTCTTACTTGTCTGTGTAAATATGAGGTTGATGACTGTAGAAATTATTCACCCACCACATAAACAGAATCTAGACATCAAGGGGTTGGGAAGTCTGCTTTCATGGTGTTTGTTTGCTTACCAGGGAGGAGATAAACAGGAGGTAACTGCCGCTCTGACATGGTACACCTACTACCATAAAATCTGCTAATAACTCAGTACGCTTATCATTATCACAAGCTGAAGTATTTTTCTGAAGCACACACTGCAGTGTGAAAGGCGACTGCACGCTGCTTATGTTTAAGGTCGTATAATTTGAATCAGTTAACCACTATTGTTGGATTCTGATAGATTTTAGAAGAGCTTTGTGTGTAAATTTTGTATATTTGTCAAGTTATATTTTTATGAATTTTTCTAAAAGTAAAATGTTATAACAGATTTTGTGCATCAGACATGTCAGCACAGCTTCCTTCACAGCTCTCCGTGCCCTCAAAATATGTCAGCCCCGTTGACTGATGCAGATCTACGCTGCAGCTCACACTAACAAATGTGTCACCCTCCTTTTACCTTTGAAAGGAGCTTCTATGGGCTTTGTCTGTGCGATGCTGAAAATCCCCGAATACAGTATGCACCCATGAGATTTTAAAATTGCATCTACGTTTTCTAGGATCCATGTGGCAGACAGACAGCGAAACAAAGGAATGCAGGCTGAGACAACCATTTACTTTAAAGATATATTAAGATGTTTTAGGAGTGTTGAACACACTGTCAGTGAGCTTCTCAATGAGCTTGGCTTTTTTTTTTTTTTTTTGGACAATAACTTCATATTGTGAATATTTTCCAAGCTACAGGCCCTGTAGAGCGCATTGTACATTGGGTTGGTACTAAATTTAACACTTTTCAATTCGCATCCACGACAAATCTCACAATCTAAAGAAAGCATGATTTTATTTTATTTTTATAACTGGATGTAAGCATCAATATCATGAGGTCAGGTGTAACAGAAGCAAGCATTGGTACTGTCAAAAAGTACAATTTGCTCAAACTTTCCAGGATCACATGACCATGTAGGATATGTGGCAGGTCAAAACACGTTATAGCAAATGAAATGTTTCCTTTTTTTTCTACCTTGTAAAACCAGGCTCATCATCTCGTCATGATTCCTTCTGAGAGAATAGAGTCAATTTTTAACGCTCACATAAACATAAAATTCAACATTCCTTCTACTCAAGAAATTAAAACCACGATGTTAGATGTTGTCATTGGTTGAAGCTTAAATGTGTTTTTTTTTTAGCCAGGAAAATTTCATGTAGCTATCTGCACTTAATCTGTACTTGTAGTTATAAAGTCAATGAGGCAATGCTGGAAAAAAGAAAGCAATTCAAGGGCATGCAACTGAGAAAATTTCATAGTATAAGTGGAAAATTTGCTAAAGTTAGTTTACAAAAAAGCTTCTTTCAGATTTGGTTGATCGTCTATAGAATGACCTACGGGCGATTTTAGGCATAGGACACTTTATTCAGCCCTTCTGTGTTCCTCTTTCTCTCACTTTAACTTACAGAAACAGAAATGATTTATGTGCTGATTTCTTATACATATATGCAGTACCAGTCAAATTCATATGAATGAGTGAGTGTGTCCAAACTTTTGACTGGTACTGTATTTAATATACTCGTACTGTTCTAGATCAAATTTCACTAAACCACCTGGGGAGGCTGTTGTTCATTTAATTAATTCCACTAATGACGGGTTATCAGCACAGCCTGACATGTTACATTAAATCTGCATTTACACAGTGGAACCTAGACTCCAACTAATTGCGTGATTTTCTTTTTGTCACAGTGTTCAAGCATAACAGCAAAATGTTTCATCATGTAAAGATGCTCTGGTTTGGTCCAAGAGACACACAACTCATTGACTGCTAATACTTTGCACTGCAGCCTTTGATGCAATTGTGTACTGTGGGCAATTTTGGGCAATATTCTTGCTGTCTGGCAGAGACTAACATGTTCTGTCCGATTACCATTGTACCAATAACCTCCTGCTGGGCGGCTGAAAATTACATCCAGCCACAACAGGCACAAAAATCAAACTTCACTGCGAGGAAAGTTGCCCTTTGGTACAAAGACAGAGACATGTGTGAGCAGTGTTTCTTTGATTTCATATACGAGTTGGGAGTGACAGTGTTGTCTCAGTATTGTCTGGTGCATCAGGCAGTGATGAAAAAGAAAACCTTGTACATATCTGTGAGACGCCACTGGCTTTGACAATACTGCAGTATCTGAAAACCTTGGAGTGAGAATGAGCTGGAACATTACAATGCTTTCCAGCCTAACCAACACTTTTGACTGACACTGCATTATGCTTCCGTCTTCAGTCTATTTCTCAGTCCGACCTGAGGTAACTGCCTGCCTAAAACCTATGAATAGAATGAGACCACAATAAATTCTCTCACACACATCAGACAGGAGCTAAGTGCTGTGCTTACTAAGCTTGTTCCTCTTTACCTTATATCTCTGGGGCAGTAACTCTATACCACCCTCTTATCTTATCGCTGGGTTGCATTCAGAAAAGCGGCACTCCGCAGAGGTCACCTTGATGCTGTGCCAGATGGAAGTGCTCATCCAGAGAGGCCTGTCGTGACGTTGACAAGTTTGGTATTGTGTTTACTAAGAGAGCGTTCAAACACCGGTTCAGCCGGCTGCCGCATATTTCTGTAAAGAAAATGAGGTCTGAAAACACTTTAAGTAGTAGATTAGCTGCTGAGCGAAACAGCAACAGAAAAATGAATCAATATGAGTTTCTTTTTGATCTGTCACCTCCCTACTTAAGGTTTGGTTAAATTTACAGAGCAATCAATGTTACTGTGTTTCATTCCCAACATCCTTGTTTTCCATTGCTGCTGACATCTTTGTCCAACAGAAAACCCACTGCATCACCCAGAACCGACAAAATATGTGTCTGACTTACATATAACCAGTTCCAAAGTAACACATTACTGTAATCACATTACATTTTTTAGTAACCCAGTGATGTAATGCATTATTGTACTAATTACATTCCAGTGCAGGAAAAGGAGTGGTCTACAGTTTGTCAGGAGTGGAGATATGGGGATTACTTTTATTTTTATTGCACAGAAGAACAAGAGCGTGATGGTAAACTGCAAACTGTATCCAGCACAGAATCAGCTGCACTGTACTGCAAACACAACTCTGGCTCTTTGCAAGCATCTGCACACAAAGCTAGTGAAACACCCAAAGTGATGTTGTGCTGTGTGCCAACCCCAGCCCAGCAGCCAGAGCCTGAACTTCAACAGGTAACAAAGGCAGACTTGCAACATTGTAGCCTCCATTTCTACCCGTGCGTAAAGTAAAATCACTGTGGCGATCGCTTTGAAGCGTCTTTGGGCTGATTTTCAGCTTTGATTACTGTTGCAGGCTTTGTGTTCATATGTAAACACTAAAAGAAAGATCACATGTGGAGTGTGTATGTCCTCATTAGGATAGGAATTTGTGTTGTGATGTGTGAAACTGTAGCCTCAGGTTTATATTGTTAACTAGGAATTATGTGACAGTGTATTTCAGGTCATTTTACAGAGTAATGCAAAAGTAATATAACAAGTAGTGTAACGAATTACTTTCTCAGGTGAGTAATTAAGTAACAGGCTGCATTACTTCTAAGAGTAACAACATATAACATAATAATAACATAGCATTCAGCTATTTTTGCTCAAGAGTTGCAAACACGGGGCTTAACAAACAGCGGATTTTCAAGTGGCTGCATATTAAACCACTTCCATGATGGCTTCACATTCAACCACAGCAGTTTCAACTTTCAGTCATTAAAAATACTTACTAAATGTAACTACTTGAAATACCCAGTTACCCCCTTGTCTCCTCGACTTCACATCTTTTTTTCATCTTACGTCTGCATGCATTCACAGGCTGTAGCTGAAACTCTAAAGAAAATCTTGATGTTTGATGCATCATCGCAGTGGATTTCAGTTTATTTGAAGAAGCTCTGGCTTACTGCACAACAGTTATAACTTCAAATTAATAAATCAAGAATTTCTACTTTTAAGGCAAGTCAGCTATTCCAAATATGTGCTTATTTTATTGGTTTAGTGTTTTTTTGGCATTAGTTTGCACAGCTAAGGGGGATTAGCAGGCATCTGAAGTAAAAGATAATCCTATAACTTTCAGAGTCAGCGACAGCGATGGCATGCTTATTTGAAAATGAAATTAAAAACGAATCCTTTCCACAAATATTACTTATCTGCCAACGATGATGCTGGAAAATGAGGGAATCTTAATTTTAACATTGTTTAATAGTACGTAGCTAGATAACTGTTTCCGCCCCCATCTAGACAGTTTCTCTATCACGCCACAAATATACAGTATTTGAAGTCATCTGTAATTACAGGCCAACATGATTATCAGCACAATGAAGCCACTGATGTTATTATAGGTTGATTTTGATCATTATCTATTAAATAAATGAGTACAACTCCATATTTATTAAGCCCATAGATAGATGGATGTGTCTGCCTGTTTTATATCATCATTATCATCATCATATCAGTATCAGAATATCAGTTTGCGTATATTCTCCACACAGAACGCTTGCATGTAATTATTGAGTCTCTGATGTACTGGAGGGAAAATGTGAAGACAAGAAAGAGGATGTGAATGGGGTGATTGCATCTTTCATTGTTTTCTTTTCTTCCAGCTAATTAAGCAAATAAATTTTGCAGTCAGTTTTGCTCCACTGGAAATTGAAGCATCTGTGTTCTTATTGATTGCCATTCCCCGCATGAGTAAGGATCATTGACCAGCAGAGGGAGAAAGAGACGTCATGCACTTCTTGTACTCGCAGCCATAAAATGAACAGTATCTCTAAGGTGGTATCAGGTGTATCTGGTTTGCCTGTATTCGCCAACGCTTCATAGCCGAACGAGAGAGGAAAGCTCTCGACGATGACAACAAGCTTATTGATTACCCTTTCATGCTTTATTCATGGCAAACTCTTAATTTCATGAATTGCACAGAGCTGTGTTGGCAGAAAAAGACATAGATGAATATTATCCCATTTGATTTTAACTGCTTTCACAGGCCTGAAAACAGCCTCTACGCGCCATTAGAAGGCAGTCCTCATGTGCCGGTCAATCTGCTGCATCGATACCAAAGGCAGTGATACATGCTGCAGATGTTTCAGCTGCTAATAGCAATATTTAAGAAAACACAAGATGTCTCGCAAAAGAGCCGGCCCATTGATTTATGTTTTACAGGAGAATTTTCAAGCCCACATAAATCCCTATCGTCTCTCAGCTGAGGTCGTCTAAAGTAAGCTGACTTCCACTTAGTTGAATGAAATGATACCATCTAGAGTGACCAATAACCACGAGGCAGCAGGAAATTGTCCCCAAGGTACAGCCACAAGGTTAAAGTGATAATCTGTGCCTTAATAATGTTTGCTCCTGGTGAACATCAACAGTGGCTGTTTCTGTGCTTCCACAGAATCTTGTACCAGTTATGACTTTGTCTCACTGCTGAGTCTGAAGAAGTACAGGGAGGAAGACAGGAAGTAAGTACAAGTAAAATGATATTATATCACTGTAGACATTTATAGACAAAATATTACCAGTGAACAGGGGCTTTTTGAAACACTATGTGTGCACTGCATATTAATGCAAGATACCTTTAATATTAATCATTAAAAAGAGAGTGGGCATGTGTATAGAGCCTCACTAGAAAGAGTAGTATAATATTATATAATATTTCTCAGTGAAAAAAAAATCCAAGATTGCTGGACTCCTTAGTTTACTTTTGTGCATTTCAACTATAGATTGTGCATTAAAGAAGGACATGGCCACTGGACTATAACCCACAACGACTGCACTGAAACTACTGTTGAAACCAAACACAACCATATTTGGGCTCAGGAGTGATCAGTTAATGATAGTGCTGGATAGTTAGCTTGGTTAGCAAGGTGCATTCATAATTCACTGTTTTATTCTGGCTAGAGAAAGATGTAAAACAAAAATGTACTCACGAGAAGAACTGAGCAGCTGACACCTTTAAGTGTGTTTCAGTTCACTTCAGTTCAATTCAATTTTATTTATGTAGCGCCAAATCACAACAAACAGTTGCCTCAAGGCGCTTTGTAATGTGAGGTAAAGACCCTACAATAATTACTACAATAATTTCAGACTAATTTCAAATTCACTGCACTGAGTTCATGTCAGACATTGTTTATGAATCACTGACTCTGCTCTTCTGGGGGGGAAAAGTTACAATTACAGTGATCTTTAAGACGCTCTTTAACTGTAGCATTGGATCTCTGTAATATATAACTGAACTTTCTAATCAGAGAATACACATTTCTTGCTGTAGGCTGAATAGAACTATGCAGTACCAAACACACAGGACAAAGACTACCAAAATAAAACAGGAAATAAAAACTAACACAAAGACCCAGACTAAGGCATACAAACTTGACACAGAGAAAAATGGGGGAAAAAACCCAAACAAAAACAAACATGGAGACAAGGTAGAAGCAAAAGAATGGGATTACAAAAGGTGAAACCAGACAATCACAGAGGCAGGATACAGAGAGACCAGAAAGACTCAGGGACACAGCTGGGGAAACAGAAAAGGGTCACAAAAGACAACAACTAAACATTAGATTGCAACACAAAAAGGGTTAAATAAGTCCAAGGTACACATACAGTAAAGGGGATTTCATTCTTTTCTAGTACAAACATCTTAGTCCACATCTCTCACCCTGTGGCAGCTTGGATGGGCTCCAGCCCACCTGCAGCCCTGAATTGGATAAATGGAAGAAAATGGATAGGTGGATAGACACCTGATGGCTGACTCTTCTTCTAGCAAGGCACCTGTTGAGTTCTATACCTTCTACAGTATAACTGTAACCTTGAAAAGTGCAGAAAGTGGACACTATTCTATTTCCATAAAAGACGAGGTCACTGGTGATATTTTAGCCAAAAAAATGACAGTAACATATAATTTTTCTTGATTATAATCTTTAGTATTTTTTATATAAGCTTATTATATCCAAAAATGCTCTATGCAGTGCAGTGTTTTGCATTGCAGACTGAAAAATAAACTTCTTTTTCCTTTTTTCTTGCTGTGATAAAAAAAAAAACTCTGTATGAGACATTTGTGCAGTTATTTTGTTCAGAGGTTCTGCTCTTTAAACCTTTAAGTCACAGGCAATTTATTTGAAATGTTTACCTTCAAAAACATCCTGAAATTCAATGAGCTGCGGGCCCTACTGAAGAGGGGCAGCTGGGAACGACAATATGCCTCACTGTGCCCATCAACACTGGACAAATCCATCAAATACTGACATGTTTATTTCTGCATAATTCAACTGTAACTCTGAGAGTGAATACAATCTATAACACTGTTGTTACTAAACCTGTTTGAAAACTGTTCACCTGCAAATCCTCAAACACATAAAATAGTACTAGCTAGCCTCTTCATTTAACATGCCATGTTCCACCTTCTAAAGATGGTGCCAAGTAACTAATTAAGCCTGGTCCTGGTACTGAGACCTCCAATGTGGCAAGCATTAAAAACTGCAGACTTTTTTTTTTGACTGTTTTACAATGTTCTTCTTATTTTTAAATGAATTAATCAAGTGAGAAAATACACTGAGATAACCAGGCTTTAAAACGTCCTATTTCACACATGGTGCTCCTCGTCATAAAGCATATTAAGCACCTCGCATAATGTTCTTTACTGCACATGATATGTAAAAGCAGTGCAAATGGCTGTAGCTACATGCTTTGACACACTCTTACATGAAGTGGGGCAGATGTGGTGGGAGGGCGTCTGATGGCATTACAGTCACTGCAGTGTCTTTAATGCCACAGCACAGGAAAAAAAAAAAAAAACAGGTGAAAAGAAAAGCAGAAAAAATTGCTGGTATTTTTCTCCATTTCAACTTTTGGAGATTTTATACTAATGCACCCATTCCCTGCAAATGGAACTGTTGATGACAAGGGACTGCAAAATCACATGTGTAGATATTTCCTTTAAAAAACTCATCAATTATTTTTCTAAGGTAGAAGGAAATATTTTATCTTTAAAAACTAGGTGGGGGAAACCATTTCATAGGTGGATTCCCATTTTGTCCAAGAGCATAAAAAAGCCTTGTGCACGTCCTTCAAAAATGCACTGTCTGTCTTTGAATGTGGGATTATTGTTTGTTTAGACTTTTTTTTTTCACCCACTCCTAGGGGTTGGGGGGGGGGGGGGGGCTTGCTCGTCACTGCACCTTTCTATTAATCCGGGCTCCACGGGGAGTTTTTTTATTTTTTAATTAACCTGCGCCCTGCTTGTCTGGAGGCCGCAGGGTGGCTTCTGGACCTTGGCGCTCCATGCTTCTTGCACCTCACATGCGCCCGGGAGAGTTCAATCACATGCACTGCATGGGGCCAAGATGACTGGTGAGATACACTACAGCCTTGGAGAAGATTAAGCTGTATTTCCCAGCTCGGTGTGTGCAGAGGGAACAGTTCAGTTAAATGCGTACACCGCTGGTGTGTGACGGGAGTTATTTGCATTGATAAATAAATCTGGACATGTCTGACAGTGACAAGTGAGAGAATATGAATATGACCATAAAAACAGAAGAAAATGTTTTGATGTTTTCTTTATTTCCATTTTTACATTTTCATACGCAAGATGCACATTTTGGACTGTGTATGAGGTACAAAAGCAGTTCTGATAAAGTCTGCCAGCTGCGTGTGCTCAGATAGTGTACACATAGCTCATATTAATTCATGGTGAGCCCACCTGCAATGAAAATCAGAGCTGAATGTCTTTCTTTTTTTTTTTTAGTTCATTTTACTTAATTAAAAAAAAAATTATCAACATATCTGTCGGTTTCATAATTTCTGAGATTCAAAAATATTATATACTCTGAGCATCACCGCTTTGTTTGCTGTTCATTACTGATTCTCAGTTAATGTTTGAACCTATAATATTCAGTTATTACAATTGAACTTAACACTTGAGTGAAGAAACCTCTCTGCAACCTGTTCTCAGGTATCCAAACTGATAATGTAGGTTTGTCAAAGGGAAATGAAGAGGTTAGATGGCTGGTTTTTATTATAATTGGTTTTATAGAAGTTTTACTTCACTTGCTGCTTTAGTTAGCATAATGTAATGTAGTGCCCAAATAACAAAAAAAAGTCAAGAGTCTATTAGGGAAACTGCATACTGGTTTAAATATTTCCCTATATCCACTGTACAGGCTATGTGGTGTACATCCCTGAATGAGATACAGTATACAGTATGCAGAGAGTGAGCAAAAAAGGATATGCTTCTCATTATCCTCTCCTCCTGGTAATCCTTAAGATGGTTCCAGCTACAGAAAAAAACAGAGAATCTGTGCGCTCATCAATAGCTATGATGCTACTGAAGCTGCTGGCTGTTTTATTTTTCTCCTACAGATCTGCTTGTCGGTGATGTTTTGGCTTATGGATATACTTTTTTTTTTTTGAATTTGACATTACATATGTACCATGCATTTTGGTTTTTAGTCTGTCGTGAAACAATTGTCTGTTTAGAGGGTATGAAAGGTGACAAAGGCCAAGGGCCATGGGGGAGTTATTCGATCTCGCAGAAAACAATGTTGCTAAACTGCCTGAAACACTTTGTTTGCAGTCCAGGATTTTCTTCTGTTACTTATCTACACTATGTGACACACTTACATAAAGCCTGTCTAGCAACTAGTTTGGCACAACTTCAACAAAGAATGAGCCGCTACCACAGCTAAATCCAGATGCAGCTGCTTTACAGTCCAACATTATTTTTTGGCTAGAGCAGGTTCTGCTAACCCTGAATATAAAAGTAACTATATTTCCAAGTTCCCATTGGCAGTCACTTCAATCATACTGCCTCATAGCTGAGAGCAGTTTAAATACTTGACCGTGTTGCTTTATCAACATTTATTTTATTGCCATCCCGTGTTTTTGCACATCCTTGATTCCTCTCTTTGACTCCTCTCCTCCTGTCTTAGTCCTTACCGCCAGAGCATGTAAGGGCTGTTCAAAACATGGCGCAATGTGACAAGATATAACTTTTTTTTTTTTTAGTTCACACACAAAAATAAAAAAAAGGCAGAAAATCTGATTATCCAAAATAAATGAAAATATATGAATAAAAAGAACATCATATTCCAGCTGTGTGACGTGCATCTGAAGGTAAAAAGACTTGATACACCTGTGTGTCCTGAAAAACCTATGGTTTCTAGTCACCACGACACTGCAAGTCTCTTCCAGTGTATCAGATGCTCTGTTGTTGGCTGAATGAGCAAACACAAGAGACTTCATGCACTCCACACAATTGTGCCTCAAAGCAGGATTTAGGCTTATCCAGGAAACTTCAGGTTTAATCTGGGTTTTCAGTATTACAAAGCTGGTTCATGTCTCACCGAGGTACAGTGCCATGGAAACTTTTACTACAGGTTATATTCAGGATCAGAGAGAAACAGGTAAGAAATCACCACCTACTGACCACTTAATTATCATTAGTAATTATTGTATGATCTTTATCTTACAATATAAATTGCCTTAGGGTATCTGTTTGTTGTGATTTGGCACTATTTAAATAAAATGGAAATGAATTGAGGGTACCACAGTGGTGTGGTGGTTAGCACTGCTGCCTCACAACAAGAAGGTCCTAGGTTCAAATCCATCTTGGCTGAGGCCTTCCTGTATGGAGTTGGAATGTTTTCTGTGTCTGTGCGGATTTTTTATACAGGTACTCCAGTTTCCTCCCACAGTACAGAGACATGCACTTAGCGGGGTTAGGTTAATTGGTGATTCTAAATTGCCCATAGGTGTGAACCTTATGACAGCTGGGATAGGCTGAAAAAAAAGGATAAGCGGAAGAAAATGGATGGATGAATTGAATTCTCTGGCAAATAGCATCACCAGTTGTGGACGATCAGTCGGACCCTCTGTGTGTGGAGAGTAGGAGTACCAGTAATAAATGTATATTGTTAGATGCAGCTTTATTACTTCATTTTTTTTTACTGTTGGTGGCAAGCAGTTTTACAATTTTATTATTATTATTAATTTAATGTAATAATATAGCCTCTCAGTACTCCTATCTAGTTTCTCCATCTCTATGACTCCAAAAAGCACTAGGAGTATGCTGGCTCAAACAAAATAGACAAGATTTAGTGGAAGTGGAATGGCTATATTATTGATGCAGTAACTATGTTGATGCAAGTAAAGTGGAGTTGTCAGAAAAAAAAAAAAATTAAAAAAAAAAAAAGCTACCAGAAAACCAAAACAACACGTACTCCTCTTTGCTGGGCAGAGGAGAGAGAAAGTTTGCACCAAGAGCTTTTAAGTTAGCCAAGTGCTAACAAGTGTGTTGCCTCTTGGGATCCCCCGTTCTCACTCAAAACCAGGAAGATGAAAACAGGACAGAACAGAATATCATACATAGTAAATTTGATTGATTCACTTGATTAACTGTGTTCTTTGTGAAGTCTGAAAAGTAATACTGTTACATTTTCAACTGAAAGTGAGCAGACTGCTTAACTCTTTATAAAAGTACAACACGAGATCAGGAAAGTTCACTGGAAAGTCAGCATGGCTTTTTTTCTACGCTCTTTGGCAAACTTATAGTCTGTGTGTGTGTACTGATGGTCATCACCTGCTTATCTATCCCCATTTTAGAAGGAGATATTTTTGTCATAATATGCTTTAATAAAATAATGATCTGCCACATAAGCTGCTTACTGTAAATCTGGTTCATAGAGGAGTTAGATTTACACAAGGAATGGCCACATGGCAGCTTTTACTCAGAGCTCACTGCAAATTTTACTTACCTGTCATAGAGTTCTGTATACAAAGCCAGTTTCATTATTCTGAGTTCCCATTCACTGCTGAGCTTGTGTATTTTGGGGATGCTGAGGCGGTCAGACCTACAGTAGGTACTAAATCTGTGCATATTCTGTGGTCACTTATATACCTATTCCATTGGCTGACCATACTAGAATAAAGCAAAGCAATATGTTACTTAAACTTGGTAATATCACTAAAAAATAATGCTGATTTTTCAGTGAATACTTTGGGTAACTGTAATGTCCAGCCTTAGTTTTCAATTATGATTTTAAATGTGACTTATCTTTTGTGTCATTTGTCACTGCTGTGTCTTTATGAATCAGAAAAGAGGCTGGTAAATAAAAGGTTATCATCACTGAGGAATGGTATGAAAATATGGTTTAAAAAGATTTTTTATACAAACAAAAACATTCAGAGCTTCCATCTCATCTGCTGGATGAATTGATTAAAAGCAGCTCTGTATTTCAGTCATCTGAGTGAAGCATTCATTTATTGTTTTGAATGCATTTCCTTTGATTGAAGCATTAAATTGCATTAGAATGAAAAGAAAAGGAGCGGAAATCTTTTACTGAAGAAGAGATCCAGTATTATTTCCTTCCACTATTAAGTTGTCAAATGTTGAGATGTATAAATGTGCCTTGTTAGAAGCTGACAGAACATACTGTTCACATTATTATTTATTTTTAGCCTTTGTTTGCATTGATTAGCATACTATTCTGAAAGACATATTCAACATGAAAATGTGAAAATTCTGCAAAAACAAAGTCTCCATGTCATACTCATGAGAAAAAGCAAATGTCTGTTAGTGACATATTTTATCCACTTTGAAACAGATACTGTGATATACAGTACTGTGCAAAAGTCTTGAGCCACCCTTCATTCTTTAACACTTTTCAAGGTGCAGTGATGTATTGAAATGTGCAAACATACATGGAAATACAGCATATAAGGCAAAAAAAAAAAGTCTAATGAGCCTAAAAGTCAATATTTGGTATGACCGCCTTTATTCCTCAACACAGCCTGAACCCTTTTAGGCAGCTTTCCTTCATTTCTTTAAGTAATCTTCAGGAATAGTTCTCCAGGCTTCTTGAAAGACATTCAATTCAAATTTATTTATATAGTACCTGATATGGTACCTGATTACAACAGCCACCTCATATATATTGTAAGGTAAAGACTTTACAATGATTACAGAGAAAACCCAACAGTCCAAACACCCCTCCATTGCCGCGTTTCCATTAGTACCTACTCAGCGCGGCTCGACTCGATTTCGCACAGTTTATAGGCATTTCCATTAGCACCTGGTACCAGGTACCAGGTACTTTTTTAGTACCCACTCAGCCGGGGTTGCAAGCGATCCAAGGCGATCCCAAAATGTGACGTCGAAGAACAGCATGCCACTGATTGGCCAGGGAGTGTCGTCACTAGCTGAGTCATGAGAGCAACTCCTTCACCAGAATCATCCACACCATTTTTAAAACCCGACAGCAAAAAACGGAGGCCCGCAAACCACTGGGAGGCTCGGTTGAATGCCCAGACTGATGGTTTGCCGCGGTAGTTTTGCAACAAGAGAGTCATCTGAAACGTGCACACGGCATACATATTTTAATACTTAACAATGATAACCCTCATCCATTAAAACATTGTACAGGGGAATTTTGCACGATTGCATTTCTGCAGATGGCAATAGTAGCTCAGGGAGGAGGTGGAGGAGCTCAAGTTTTTTCACAGATTATCTGTCTCATACTATACTGTCGCGACATGGTGACAGTTTTAACAAACGTAAAAAAAAACAGATTGTTTCTAAAAGTTGCATACTGCAGCTTTAATCTGTATAAGGGAGAAATTTGTGGCTTTAGTTCTTACTGTCAATGACTGCCATTTTTCAGTTTTACACATTTAGCTATGTGGTTTTGAAATAGCACCCATTTTTTACAAAGATTGTTGTTGGTTTAAGAACAACATAACTTTATATATTGTTTATGAAAGGCAGAGAAAAGTAAAGACTATTGTGATGAACTATGTCGATACACTTTGGTCTTGGTCTTGTCTTGTTCTTGGGTTAGGTGGTCTTGACTACAACACTGGTACTGTGGCTGGAGGGACATAACTCCACCGAGCATACCCTGAGTGCTCGTTCGGGGAAGTTGTCTGGGCCAGCTGCTTTGCGTGGCTTTATTTTCCTCACAGTCCTGCAGACTTCTACCAGTAAAACTGTGAATGGTGCACTCTGTGTGCCCCTCTCAGCTATTCAGTGTGTGGAAGCTGATTTCCCCGGTGCTCTGGTTCTGATAATCGGTAATATGTTGCAGTCCTAGCCACATGCATCGAGTGTCAGCAGTGCTGCAGTAGCACTCCTGCCTTTTTCTGTATTGCCTCTTAGCTTCCTTGATGGCAGTATGCAGGCCATACCTGGCCTCTTTGTATCCATCAGTATCACCAGAGACAAATGCAGATGACCTGGCTCGTAGCAAGGATTGAATTTCACGGTTTATCTACGGCTTTTTGTTGGTATATGTCCTGGTGTGTTTAGTTGGCACGATGTTCTCAGTGCACTGATGTAGATGGTTACTCCTGTAGCATATTCCTCTAGCACAAACGCCTCCTTTTGTCATGTAACACTGTGTGGCAGGCAAAATGAAGACCCCAATGCAGGACACGGACTCAAAAATGCTGGGTCCAGGGACCCAGGACCATGACACCTTTGTTCCCCCCGATGCTGCCGTTCTGTCCCCTCGGTAGAGTGCACGTGTTTGCAGCTGCACCGCCGAGTCAGGCACGCTGTTCGAAAGCCAGGTCTCCGAGAAAATAAAGGCACAGCATTCTCTAATTTCTCGTTGTGTTGTGATCATGACATCTCTCTTTCCTCTCTTCTGCTTCGGCCGTGCTCTCCCTCGGCTGTGATGTTCACCGGATGCCGGCGCCTCATTTGTGCATATCCGGTTGCAGTACAGTTAGTAGTCCAAGTCAGACAGGCTATAATCAAAGTCTGAACCAAAGTCTGTATATTACTAGTGCAAATGTGCTCTCTACATCTAAAAATACTATTAGTACTTAAATGATAAGAAAAGAAAACTGTGTACAAGATGCCACGGTGGGTGCCATCTTGTTGCCCACCTGTTGCCACTGATTTTCAGTCCAGTTCTTGTGTAATGTGGCACACCTCAGCCTTTTCTCCCTGTTTCCCTTCCTTAAGGATGGCTTCTTGACAGGCATCCTTCCACGGAGACTGAGACCGAGATTTCTGATGAGGCTTCAGTGAACAGTTGATGGATCAGCTGATGCATCTCTCAGGTTCTATGTCAGGTTTTTGTTGGATTATTTCCTATTTCTTAAGGACATGACTTTCAGAGACTGTTCATCAGCTGCAGAGTTTTTAAGTCTTCTTTTGTCCTTCACTTTTCCAATTTATTCAAATTTTTAAGGAAACACATATTGACGTCACAATTTTGACTAATTACCCTTTGTGAATCCCCTTGTTGATGCAAATTTTCTATACTATATAAACATACTATTTTATGCCTGTCAGACTGTTTTATCTCTGGCATTTTTCATAGAGTCAGATAAGGAAATGGGGACAAGTTATATATTTTTCTGTGACAAGCTGCTAGTAACAAAGTGCCTAAAGTTACAGTTGGTTCTTTGCTAAGTTGTGTGTTATGTGTAGACACAACACTGATGCCCTTTTTATACTCGAGTGATTCACAGGTCAGTGATGAGCAAACAACAAAACAACTTAACAAACAACAACAAAACAAAAAAAAATTCAACCGAAAATGATCAGGGACAAGGACTTGGGTCTAAATGAGTGAAAAAGCAGCCAATGTCCAAAGAAAAACTTTGAAAGACCTTCAGAAAGCCTGGAAAACTATTGTTCAAGACCACTTAAAAATGAAAAGAAACTCTGGCTCCTTGAAAGCAAAACATAAAGCAATGAGGGGCGGCTCAATACTTCTGCCCAGTACTGCACTTGCACTTGAACATAACAAAATGTGCTTTTTCACCCTGAGAAGTATTCCGTGTAAAAAAAAAATTAGGTACACGATTGGCCTCAGAAAGTAGCATTCCCTATTTAGCAGACATAGCTTCCTGAAAACATGTCCATATTTGCCCACCAATCTCTTAGACATCAGCTTGATGAAAAATGCTCTCATGTTTTGTTGCAAAAGTTCTTTATTTGCCAGATGTTTGATGGTTTTCTTCCATGTACTGTCTGTTTGAAATTCTCACAACTTTATAATGCAATTCAAGCCTGGGCTTTGACTTGGCTGTTCCGTAACCTTGTGTTTTTCTTCTTTTTGCATCATTCCTTGGTGAATTTACCAGGCTGCTCGGGATCATTATCATGCTGAAAGGTCTACTCCATCTTTCTGAGAGATGGCCTTACATTATCTTCAAGCATTCTTTGATATGATGCAGACAGTTTAATCAATGACCGCAAACTGCCCAGTCCCTAAAGCACCTGTGCAACCCCAAACTGTAACATGTCCACCACTGTTCTTCACAAATGGTGTGAGGGTCTCCAGAAAAATAGTCTTGTTCTGTGCCAAATGTATCTACTATTAATGTGATAAATAACGTTATTTTTGATTTCCAGAGCTCATGTTCCAAAAGGCCTGGTCTTTTCAGATTGTAGTTTTACTCTGATGTTCTTTCTGAACATTAAAGGATTTGTTTTAGATTGCTTTATTTCAAATTATTTAGAGACCATTTTAAATCCATTGTCATGCTAATGCGTATCAGTATGCTGATTAAGATGTATTACAATAAACAGAAGTAATGCACTATGCAGAAGTGTGGAGCCAATGCCCCCCCCCCCCAAAATACATTTTCTATCTCTCTTAATTAACATCATATTTTTCTTTTGTTTAACAGAAAAAAAGCTTCACACTTAACCCCCCAAGGATGTGATTTTATAGCCTGGATTTGAGTTGTAATGAGACGCCATTAAAGTTATCGCAAACTGTAACCAGTGTGTAAGACTAATGTGGTGCTTTTGTCATGTAAATGGAAATGCTTTACTAAACAGTTTCATGCTGTATGTGAGTGTTGTTGGATGATCATTAACATCTGAAAACTTCATAAAAATGAAGTTTGTGCTGTAAATCATTCAGAGCTGGCTGGAGATTACAGTGAGACAAGGAATGCATGCACACCCTCACACCCACTGTTAAAATCCAGTGGTTTGCTTAGCAAGCCCTAACCTTCTCCCTTATAGACATTGTATTTTTTGGCCCACCGTGAATTTACTTGTGGATCTACAGTTAATTCATGACAGCAGACGTGAGCTGCCACTACAGCATTTACTATTTTTAAAAGTGAAACTGCAGCTCAGCGCCACATAAAATTAGTTTGTTCTTTTCAAATGAGAAAGACAGAGAATAAGTAGCAGTTAAAGTCTCACTTAAGTAAATTTTGTCTTCCTGGGTGTCAGTCACCAGTGTGAAAAAAAAGCTATTAATATTCATACAATTTCATTTTCTCAGTCATATGCAGTGAAATGCTCTCAGAGAGCCTAAATGCATAATAGAGAGGAACGCATCCAGAAGTGACATTGTTTTGATGGTGGCTTTGAGATTCTGGCCAAAAGTTGTTCTGATCAGACATGAAAACTGGTCTCTGGTGTAACGATATCAGCTTATCAGTAGCTCTCTCTCATATAATATAATAGGTATTATAATACCTTTATTATATCATAATTCTTCAGATTACCTTTTTTACTATTTCAGCTGCTGTAACAAAATAATTTCCCAAATATGGGATACAGTATACGTGGTCTGGTTTGGTTATTGGTTATGGTTATTGATGTTTACTGGGAGAGAGTCGAGTATAATAAAGAAAGGATTGGATTTTGATTGGCTTTATTTTAGACAGTAACAGTCCATTATCATAGTCAAGGCTTGTCAGAATACCAATTCTTAGGATTGTCTTGGGATATCTGGAGTGGCATCCTCAATTGTCCACCATCTGAAATCCCTTCATGCATCCAGAATAACTAGAATAACTAATTGTCACTTGAATGAACACATATGTTGTTTCAGCGTACTCTTTGAAGCTTTATTCTTGGGAGTACAGTCACATAAATCCGTGGTGCTCTACATTAAGTATTCGGCATTAACAATTTATCCTCAGAGGCAATGTTCACTGACAGCATGGGGAAAAGTGAGGTCCTGCATCAAGTAAGGGTCAAATGTCTCTTTATTATAGTTCCCCTTTGAAACTGTCTAAAACCATTAGCAAATCCAAAAAAAAGGACCTACCTGTCTAAAACAGCTGGTAAATGTGCGGAGACAACAAATGCCAGCACAAACTACACATTCACAGTCATATTTCAAAACGCTAAGAAAATGAAATTCATGCTTCATAAAACTTTTAGCACCAGCGTTCAAATCACTGTGTTGTAACTTTATGTTTAGCTGGACTTTGAAGGACATTTAAGTTTAATATTTCCACATGATGCATATTATAGTCAA
>JAVDPK010000926.1:323971-342706 GCA_034780415.1 Cichlasoma orientale | reverse complement strand
TTGTGCTATTAAAGCGGCTGTTTTCTTACACGGACTTATGACCATTTAATTGTTGGCTAGACAGATTTGATATTACACACTGCTAGTTGCCTGAAAATTTCTCCCTCTTTTCTTTGTGCTTAACTAAGCTTCTATATATAGATATAATGTGAGTAGGTGACATTCTGCCAGCGTTACCTGACTCCAGGGTAAATCTCGTCTCACCCTGTCTGTGGTGCTTTTACACTCCAGAGTTTATCACCGAGTGAGACTCTTTTCCTAGACTCCCTTAATGCCACGCTGTTGACAGTACACAGAGATCTTTTTTTCAGACGATTCTTTTTATATTGACGTTTTTTGCTTCATTGTTAGTTTGGAGGAACTAATTAGAAACCATTTGTAGACATTTAATTTGTTAAATACTGACTCAGACTGCCGATACTGTGCAGTGGGTTTCTCCTTTGTGAGATTAGATAAGGAGGAAAAAGAGGGTTAGCTTACCCTTCAGTTTGGTGATTATATTTCAAAAAAAGTACATTTGCTATAATATTTTAGCAGGGTCATCCAAAGCTTACCTCTTCTGAATGACTGATGGGATCTGAGAAAGTCTTTGAATTCAATTACTTGTGTTTTATAATTCTCTGTGTGACCATAGCCGGGAATGTTTAATGGTACATCTCAGGCTTTTATATAGCTTCTCAGCAGGGCACCATCTTCCATCGTTTTTTTTCTCTGTGTGAGCCAATGGATTCGTCCATTGTTTTGATTGAAAAAAAAAATCTGCACCCCTTGCAGTTCATGCATGCCGATAAGTGACAACTTAATAGAAGGCTATTTCCTTGAGGCCGACCCCACTGAGGAGACATCGTGCTGTTCGCTGGAGCTATGAGAACAATTTAAATTAGACAATTTAATTTGGCCTTACACATGGGGGAGAGGGGAAACACAAATTAACTGAAGGAGGCAGATCGCCACAGTTTGTGAATCAGTTAAATTGAAAAGCAGCAGCTTTTTTTTTTTTTCCAACTTGTCAGCCAATACGTCATGGTATTCAAAGTCTTTCAATAAATTATGAAGATGACACTACTGTCCTTACTCAAGTGCCAATTAACATTAAGCCAATACAGAGAAAAGGGGGGGGGAAGTGCCTGCAGTGCTTTGGATGAAACACCATAACTAGTTTTTTTTTTTTTTTTTGTTTTAGGCACAGTGGAGTGCTAATTACTTTATTCAGGGTTTTTAGAGCAGTTTACAGTCTAGCATCAACAACACTTCTCTTGATGTCAAGTCGATCAGCAACTATTTGATAAACTGCAATGAAATTTGGTGCTGAAAATACTGCTCCTCTCATCCATGAAATATAATTGTCCAATATGTTGGCGTATAAACAGATACCTAAAAAACCCCAATGCATTTTCCATCCATCTCAGATTTCCTTCGTGTTCAGGTTGAACTACCTTACTCTCACCAGCCAAGCAAGCCCTCGGGAACACCGTGGCATAAAGGTATGCTGTATTCTTTCAATCGCTGTAAAACAATAAATAGTATAAGCATCACAAACCCCCCAAAGTATTTTTTGTTGCATTGTTGCAAAGTCATGTCGTGCAGTCGTGTGCAGGAAGCCATCAGGAAGTCAGAGAGATCTGAAGTGGGCCCAGTGATTTTAAAATACCTTTTTTTTATGAGCTCTAGATAGTGAAAATAATACACCTGCTGAACTGTGTCAGGACTGCCATGATCAGCATGTTGAGGTTCTGATGTTAGCTTTTAACTAAAATGAAACTACCACAGCACAGAGGTGATGCCGTGGATGTCTTATTTATAAATAATATGTGAAATAATACAATAGATTAAATGTAAATATGCTATGATATGTAAAGCTAAATAAGTGATGGTTCATATTTTTAGCATTTACAGCAGTGAAGTGAATATATCTGAACGTTCCCTTTTTGCTCCTCTTTGTGACCAAATAGAGGGCAATCCAGAAAAGGTTACAACTGCAATATTTCCTAATACAGTTTGGCAGTCAGTGGATAGTTTCTGCCAGTATTACAGTGTTAAAGTCAAAATATCCTTCCCTAAATACATGTGGCACATGGATGGATGGATGGAGCACTTTGAGATCCACAGGGTCTTGGTGGGCTGACTAACCATCAGAAAGATGTGTGAGGGAAAGGCTCAGAGCTGCCATTTGATTGATATGTCATCTCCGCTTTTCTTGCTCTCCCTATTTGGCAGAAATAATTTCCATCCAAACTGGATATTACATATGTCGGCATATGTTTACTATACAGTTTAAGCGTCTCTGTCTCCCTGACATGACTGTCTGTGGTGGAAGGAGACAGAAACATGTTTGAATATATTTCCCCTGCTTGCTGGACCACTGGCAGCCAAGGCTGCAGCCACAGTGCTTTATTTTGTTAAAAGGAAATTAGTCACAAGCAAAAAGCTGCAGAGGGAGGCAGCTCATGGCTACCGTTAGTTAGTCTGCACTTCCTGAGCTTTGAACTTGTATATTTTTGCACAGGGGAGTAGTTCATATAAAATAAAGTAAAACTGCATCACGTCCCAATAATTACAACATTTCTCAGTTGGCCAGTGGAGTATTTCCTCCTATAAAGAATCCAAAGCAACAGGCCTCAAAGTAAAACATCAATGTCACAAAATACTGGCACACTTATTAGAAAACCTCTGATCATTGGAACAGAAATGAATACAATTATTATTTACCTCAATGCAATGTGCACATTGAAGAATTGTTACCAGCCACCCCCCGTCCTCCCATATCTGTGAACAGAGCCAGAAGAAATATCACAGCTGTGGGACTTCACAGTCCAAATAGGACCTGCTCCACAAATGGACTGGTTCTTATATAGTGCTTTTCTACTCTACTTTGAGCACTCAAGGCAATTTATGCAACATGCCTCATTCACACACATTCATACGAGCACTTCCTTCTACAGTTAAGTGCTTTCTATCTAACATTCACACATTCATACTCCGACGGTTGCATCGGAGAGTAACTTGGGGTTCAGTATCTTTTCCAAGGATACTTTGGCATTCAGACTGGAGCAGCCAGGGATCAAACCACCAACCTTCCCATTAGTAGGTGACCTGCTCTAGCTCCTGAGCTACTGTACAGCTACAGTATATCTGTTCTGCTGGTCTGGGTAATATAGGAAAGTCTACTCTGGGTCATATTAAGTCAAGTCAAATCAGTGCATCTCTAAATTCAAGCACAACAGACTGAGCAAAGTGCTGCACAGCAAGTAAAATGACCAAAGAAACAGTACAAATTAAGATCGCAGGGACAAACAAAAATGTACTGTAATAACTGCTTGTGTGCTACAGGTATTTTTACACCCTGTTTTTCAGGGCAGCCATTCACTGATTTAATGCTTATAAATCAACTGTTGTACAAAGCCATTAGCAGTAAACTCTAACTGATAATGTTTGTGACTGACAGATTTATGGAGTGGGAAGCCAGCTTTCCCCAGACCCAAAGGAAAGAAGAGGGACCCTCCTGCACTGGCTGTCAGGATTATTTATGAATGTAAATACTGATTCCTCTGCCTAGTAATTACTTTAAGAGTGCACTTCAATTAGAGTAGCTAATTAGTGTTTATCAAGTTTGTTTCTCCTACCCACCCTCCCTCCCTCTCTTATATGTGTTTGTGTGTTTCTGTCTGTAGCCACGAATTTGCTGTCATCTTTAACATCTGCGGGTGGAAACCCTGCCCATGCAATTCTTCACATATTTTTTTTTAATTAATGATGTGGTATAATTTAATATTTAAACAAGTGTGCTTTGAAGTGTGCGAGTCATTAGGCTTATCTACTTTACTCTCCCTGAGACACGGGAAAGCACTGGGGCACAATCTGCTGTACCACACAAAAGAAAAAAAAAAAACACACAAACAAAAGGTTTTGACATGAATGCAGGACTTCACCCGCTGCACGTTTTTCACTCTTACTCCGGCAATAGTGCAGGTTTTATCTACTAATTCTACAGGACACCATTGTGCCTGGCAGACTTGCTCTATTATTTCCTCTGAAAAGAAAGTGGAACTTTTAGATATGTTTTTAGGACCGAGCCTGTGCGTGTAATGATTTATACGGATGCTTGTAAGATTCAGAAAACAGAATGTTGCATTAAAGAATCTGGCAAGGTTAGATAATCGCTTCAGAGTCAGGATATTATTTATTAAACTATTTTGTAAGAAATCTAATGTTTTTCATTCCTTGTTAAAATAATAATAAAATGGGTAGTGGTTTAGACACAGGGCTTAATGGGACGGGATGTATTTGTTTGTTAAATGGCAGTGTTAATACTCAAGAAGTTGTGAATTGAAAGTGGCTAATGACATTTTTAATGGTATGTGCTAAAAAACCACAAGCATTATCTGCTCCTAAATTGATTATGCATTAGGTTTCAGAGCTGTTTACTTTCATTTTGATGATTAAAAAAATATTGACCAAGAAATATATTAAGGCTTGATTTAATGTAACGAAATAGCTTTCCTTTCTTTTTTCTTTTTTTCTTTTTTTTTGTGATCCATTTAAATCATCAGGTTAACACGTTCATGAAATAGCCTGACCTTCATGCAAATACAGTATGCTGGTGTTTTCTTGGAATTCTTAATAAAAATATGGTCCCAGTTTCTGGGAATCTTCGAGAGGCCAGCCTCCCTCCACTTCATTCTGCCTCATTAATAAAATTATGGGGTTATTTTTCAGTTCAGTTGGTGTTTAACTGCTCATTGTGGGAGCAAATTTTCTTTGTGTTTTGATCTGAGCAAATAGAAGAAACAACATTTTGTTCGAGTGTGCGGTTGCATGTGTTTGTGGGTGTATGTGTGTGTGTGCTGGGAGGAGGTTTATAACCTATTGTAGGATAAGGGTATTGTCCTTCCTAAACAGTCCTTGCACACTATTCTCACAGCCAGCCTTGGAGGATGGCTTGCTTTGATGAAAATAGCTCGTCTGCCTGATTATGTTTGGATATCAGAGACACTGTTTGAGTGTTTCATTCAGGAAGTTGGAATCTATGAATATCTTTTTAACAAAGTAGCGAGCGCAGTGTTCGTGTTTTGCGAGAAAGGCTGCTCTGTTGTGCTTTCTATCTGTGTGTAAACTTATCTTGTGAGAAAAAAAATTAATCAAAACTCTGGACCAAATTGAGTTTTGTTGTGACAACTTAATTAACATGCGGGAATGAATTAATCAAAAAATGTGGGAATGAATTGTAACCCGGCAAACATCATTGGTGCATCGATGTTATCTCCCCATTCAGAACCGGGCATGGTTTGACAGCAAAACCTGCCGTGGTCCAATCAGGTCATCACAAGGAAGAAATATTGGTGCAGTGATTAAATTAAATGCAAATCCCTTTGATTTTTTTTCAGTCTCACTTACATGTGTGGAATATCACAGCAATCGCTCCTCTGATGTCAGCATTATAATCTCGCACATCTAGTGCCTGGATGTGTTACTAGGTTAGGAAATGGGCTGCAGAGAGCTCAGGAGTTCAATATGCCCATTCAGTATGTATTATTTCTCATCCTCGTCTCAGTCAAGATTGTTTTGCTTGTTTCATTTTGTTGTAATTTGTTCTAAAAGCATGTAAATATTGACCAATATAAAATATTACTGAATAAAGGGACATCAAGGCATGTTTATCGAAGACATCCATCAGACAGCAATGTGACGTGTTCGGCATCTTCACAACTTTCATTGTGGAACTATTTTTCAGCGCAGAAAATATAGTCATCCAGCCCATAGTTATAGACCAGATCAACATCCCCAGAAGTTTAATTGACTTCATGCGATACTGTGATTAAAGAGCGTTCCTTTAATTTTTTTGAGCTGTGTATATTTCATTATGACTGATGATAAGATTGTGGGCACATACAATAAGCTGCCTGGATGAGAGAGAGGAACGCTAAAAGCTGTTAAAAACTCTGTAGGATGAATCTGTGAACAGTATGCTCACTGTTGGCCAGACGGTATCTGTCACTGTTGGGTATTTCTGTGAGTGATCTCTCCACAGTGGCTGGCTGCGTGTATCTGTTGAGTCAGCATCCGTAAATACACCTCTTCCTGGAAAAATGACAGAAAGCATTAAAATTATTTTTAAGAATTGTAATCTACATAGAAAATCAGAAGCAGCTGGTGAAGTAGAAATCTTTTTATGGTGCTTTTAAAACCTCAGTTACAAAGTGCTCTACAAATACACACAACAAAATTGACTAAATAATAAAATTGCTCCATAAAAGAAAGATATAAACAAGACTGCATAAAACGTAATACGTTTCTGGTAAAGGACAGTAAATAGTTCTGTGCTGAGGACAAAAGCACTGAGAAAAGCAGGGATACTTTTTATTAGGCCGTTACCACAAGGGCTTTAGATACTTTATCATATACAGTACCAGTCAAAAGTTTGGACACACTCACTGAGTGTGTCTGACTGGTACTGTAAATTATTCTGAACTTGGTTTTGCCAAAAATTAATTAATTAATGAAGTCAGTGTGACACTATCAGAACTGAAAAGCACCCAAATGTACTACTTAAATTACTGCCCCACGTCCTATCCACGTTTATAGGTCACATTCATGTTAGCCCTCATATTTATATTACTATGAACATACGTTTGTACGACACTGTTATAGTATTTCAATACTTAAAGTTTGGCAGCAATTAAGAGAACATTTTTTCTTATTTATCAAAAAACATTTATCAAAAAATATTGAATACAGTATTTTTTGGTAAATAATCCAAAACAGCTAATAAATGCAATATAATGCACTGAAATGATGGCTTTACATGCGACGATATGTCAATGTATCAATATGATTGCAGGCGGGTTATTCTATTGATCACTGTTCAGTGGAGGAGCCTTGGTTTGGTGGGGTTGTCCACTTATCATGGGATGTGCAGTTCGATCTCCCTTATAGTATACCTCGCAGTACAGCTCATTCATAAATAATGATGTGATACACTGACACCATTGCACATGTAAATAACATAACGGAAAGCTGAACACAGCTTGTTGTGTTTACAAATGTCCCTCATGTGGTCATAAAATCCTTATTTTGCTCATGCCAAAAGGTTTTGAAGCCTTTCGCAAAAGAAAGCACTCTTTGCCTTTCAGTGTTTTGCTCCTAATCTGCGAAGGCTCATATGAAGTTTAACTTTAGCTTGCATTGAAGAAACAGCCCAGTTTCTAATGAACACTTGTGGTTAATCAAAGAAGAACACAAACAGTCAGTGAAACGTTTCACTGTACTTTGACTAAACCAAAGAATATTAATTGATCAAAAGCATTATTTAGTTTGCTGCTTCTCTGCTGGATAAGAAGAGGATTTTATAAAAAAAAAAAAAGCAGACAAAAGGATAAAAGGGAAAGGGAAAAATATCGATAAAAGAAAATCTGAAGAGTGGAATTTGGCATATTTTCTTTAATGAGTGTCTTGCTCCTCAGTAGGTAAACGGATTTACCAAAATAACAAAATGTATCCTTTTGCTAAATTAAAATAGACTATCAGCCAGCTGAATAAACAAGGCTTGCCTGGATTTTCTTTTTCAATGCCATCCACACTTTGACTATTCTGTGCAGCAGGCAGGAAGCAATACACTGCTGAGTTCACTTCTTCAGGTTCTCTTCTCCATTGCAGTATTTATATTCAGTAATTCAAAAACATAACAAATGCTTAAGTGCAAAGACACTGGGGCACACACAAACATGAGAAAGTGACTAAAAGAGGACATTAACACGTCGTATTTAAGAAGGAGCAGCTCTCACTTATGCCTATTATTCAATAATGTATAATCCTCATTGCATTAATTTTTGGATTCGGTAACATAAACATGCGGGGATGCTTCATCCGGACACCCTGGCTGTCCTCTTTGTACAATAATTGTTTGTTCAGGCTGACTGAGCCCGTGTATCTCCCACCAACAACGCTAAACACAATTTCCCCCGGGAGCAGACTTTGCTGAGAAAAACTGTGCAGTCCATTTCCCAGTAAAGGGCAAATTAACAGGGGGGGAGGGGGGGGGGTCCTCCAAACTGAAAGGGCGTGTTCAGCATGTTTGATTTTAAGGTGTTTCATATGTTTATATCCTTAAAGGATAATTCAAGGTTATATTTTTAATTGTATTCTGTTTTACACTATCATGGCGTTCACGGCTTACTGAATTAACCTTGACCGTGCTCTTGCGTATTGGACTTGTTGCCAGTGAGAACTGAATTTAAAGGTGCATACATTTACATTTGTCTTCAATTTCCTAAAAAAAAAGAAAAGGAAAAAAACGTGGAACTAGAATACTGAAACCATGAAACGATGTTTCTTCAATGACCTTTGTGGCCTGGTTTGGTTAGTTCACGCACAAAGCTATGGGCGGTGGAGTGTGTGTCAGTATAAGCACTGTAATGCAGAAATATTTGTGCGTGTCCATCACTGCTCTGCAGCAGGTGTCCTGTCCTGGTGGGAAGCTGAATAGAGTAGCAATCCAAAAACCCCTATGTAATTGAAATACCCCTGTGGTGTATAGATGTCTGAGAAGAGGAATGACAAATCAATAATGTTCGCCATGAAGTTGCCTTTTTTTCTCTCTCTCCATTTTGGAGGGGTGGTGGCGGGGGGGGTGGATACGTTAAAAAAAATTGCTCCCTGTCAGCTGCGTTTGCATCTTGCAGGGTTCAATTTATCTAAGGCCTAAAAATAAATAAATAAATAAATAAAAAATAAAGAAATTGCTGCCTCCCTGTTGCCTTGAGCTTGGAGAAATAAACAGTCAATATTTGCTCCTGGGGACCTGCAAGAGGACGCGTACATAAATCACCCAGCATGCACCTGTCCAAAGAATCAGCCACAGAGTCCTGTGTCATCGCGTTTAGGATCACGCTGCTGCTGAGGCTCCCCTTCATCTTTGCATCAATGTGCCAGGGGGCAAACCGAGCTGCTGTGGCCCTCCTGGCGGAAAGGACAGAAGATGAAAATTACTTTTCCATCATTTCCTGTTGTGCTCCCACAGCTGCCTGTTTAGACGTACGCAGCGACGAAGATCACAAACTGCTGTCCTTACACTGCTTTTTCCAGCACTGGTCTTCCTTTTATTTCAGTAGTTTCTATGGCAGTTCTGCTGTGATATGATGCTTTGGTTTTATTTTTTATTATGAAACACTTTATAGGTTCAGCTTTTAAAAAATGGGGAGAGTGTTCGCTAATTTATTGCCTCAATAAAATTATTTACAAGTTTTCTAGGATTTATTCATGGTCAGCGTCTTGGTGCAAACATTTTTGTGTTAATGGCAGCCTAATGCTTGCTTGTATCCATCCAGCTCCCAAGCGAATGGAAATCCAGAGGGGAAAATGAGTCTGGATATATCACCGCTGCCCTTTTCGGAGACAAATAAAGCCTGTCCACAAATACAACAGGAGTCTCGCATCACATCCTGTGTCGCATTGGAGGCCGGTGTGCTTGGATGAGCCTCTAGCTGCTATCATTAGAGGGAAATGGGCCTAAATGAGCAGTTCTACAAAACTGATAGGCTTCCATTGACCCGAGCAATCATCCTGACACAAAAGGAGTGTGTACACAATTCCTCTAATAACTTTCTTTTGCAGACATTTTGCCCATTATAATGACACAGATAGTATACTATCAGTATCAGTGTGAATGTTTCATGTACATGATTAAAGACTTTGCATGAAATATGCAGTGAAACTGTGGAAGATATGTTTCTGCCAAGCACGATGAATGCCGCTGAAACCCACGATTTGTTTCTCAGTCTAATTGTTTTATCGGTGGGATATTCATTGGAGTGGAATATGGGCAGAAGGTTGGCAGAAAAAGAAAAAAAAAGAAGAGAGATTCATATTGGATAATGGCTTCTTCCTCCCGCTTTTTCCTGTCTGCCAGTCAGCCTGTCTGTCTGCTTTTTTGTCCGGCACACACACGCACAAACACACACACATCTAGTTTTTCACAAACACTTTCAGAGGTCCTGGCAATCTGTTCAGTCATTCCCTTCTGCAGGTCTTTAGACGGCTCTCTGAGGCCTAATTATCAGTGACAGAAGACTTTACCCGGTTGAACAAATGACTGAAGAACCATCCCTCCTTCTCCGCAGTAAGCACCAGGAGGTTTAAATGTAACCCTCCTAATAGTTTGTGCCTAATAGGTAAGTGTTACTAATCATTCTTGGCCTTAAAGTGATAAAAACACAGAGGGATAATGGCATAAATTAGCACAGGGAGACGTATAATGTTCAGTGGCATCCTTATAAGGACATAAGGATATTTAGTGGAGAACCATGTACTGCAGATGGATTTCTTCCATCGCCGTGGATTAATCTCAAGCAAGCAGCAAAGAACAAAAGGTAAACTCATGTTTACCTTTTCAGGATGACGAGAATCATTCTGAAATTGGTATCGTTGGACATTATGTATGACATCTTTCAATAAGATGTCCAACAGCAGCATATGTCTGATTGTAAATTGCCTCTGTTTTTTGCATCACTTGTCTGCCTTTACAATATCTGAAAATTCATTCCTGTCCTCCTTATGCAGGCACAGTCGTCTTCTTTTTTCAGATGAAGGGCTTCCATCCTCCTAAGTAAGACGTGGGCACCAATTTACAACATGAGTGGATAAAAAAAAAAGTATAGCTTTGTATCATCAAGAGGTCTGCTCGAAAGTCTACCTGTCACAACAGCCATTTAAAAAACAAAGAGACGAGAATAATGGAAATCTCTGTGAAGCACGAATCTTGTAGAAATAGAGAAACACAGTGAAAAGGATCCGAGATGAGATAAGCACTGATCGAAGTCTATTTTTCAAACCTTTGCTCTCAAGTTTCTTTCTTCCAGCTACTTTGTGATACCGATTCTAATTTATTCATATGGTGAAGCTTGTGCAGCACTGCAGAATTAGGAAGACTGGAAGCTGTGAATTGCATTTATCAGCCGAAGGAGTTAACGACATGCCAGGTGGGATGATATGAAAGCCTTGCTTCAACAGTGAAAGCGGGAATACAAAGTTAATCTAAAAGCAGTGGGAGATGCACGCTTCAGTAAATGATAGGACAAGAGGGAGGCAGCTTATATTCCATGCAAAGCGTAGCTTTTCTGCAGAGATCTTAATGAAAACCTGCAATGAACATTGTCATCTTGATGTCCCCTGTTGTGCTCTGCTGCCTCTCCCTAGATAACTCATGGAAAACCTCTTGTCAATGCTTTATTGAACTTAAAGATAAGGCAGCTGCTAATGCTGTTATTCTGCCAGAATCTGCAGTTCACAGTGTCTCAGCATTTATCAGCTAATTTGTGGCTTTCATGTAAGGGGAGGGGGAGCCGCACAAAAAAACAAAAGGAGATTATGGATGCATGACCTGTATTATGTCCCCTAGTTTTTCTATTTGCTCTGAATAATTCTAATTTCTGATGTTTAAAATCTAATGAACATGCTACTTTTCTACCCAAAGAAGTGTGAATTCTTCCATAGTGATTACTGTTAGGCAGTGCCTGGAAGTTTGGTTCCTTCAGTGTTGTTGTGTAAAACAAATGTTTTGCAAATCCAGTAATTTGCTAAAGGGAGAGACGAGAAATGTAATGTTTTGTTAAATATAGAATTTGTGTCTATAGTGCATTATCACATTTGTCAATGCAGCCACCTGTGCTGGAAAACCAAAAATACACAGTGTACATGCCAAGTTCTACCAATCTATACAACAAATGTAAACAGAAAGTACTATGTTGTATCAGCTGTCATTCGGCATCAACGAAATGCTGAAGGGGATTTCTTGGTGTAAGTGAAAGTATTGCCCATAAGCCAAAAGCTCAGAATTCAAACTCCTCTAAATGTTCAATGTCCACTAGTTTTGTTTAATGCTTGGCTCTGTGTGATGTCACTTAGTGCAGATATCTTTAAGCTGAGTCCACACTGCAAGTGATTTGCTGACCAAAGAGCAAAATATCCGCTAGCGACACAAAGCGGGCAGAACCTGAGATACACTTTTCTCAACTTCCAGGTGAGCAACTGAAGCAACTTCCAATGACAGCATAAGATACCATATTGACATGTGACCTGGTAGTAAATACATTAGTGGGTTGCCTAGACAACCAAAGCCGAGATTGTCCATCATCTTCAAAGAAATGCACCTGGAGCGAAGTGTGTGGACGCACACTTTAATGTGGTTATCTCTGAAGCTCCTCCCGGCTGCTCTTCAAATCTTCTGTCTGGGAGGGGCAGCCAATCAGAAGAAAGGCTGCTTCAAGGGAGGGTGACCTTGACAGGAGTGGGTAATTAAGGCAATACAAGGGCAGCAATATTCATTTCCTTTTTTTGTAAGCTTATTGGTGCATCCTCTACAACAGTCCCAGTTTCTCATGTGGCCCATTGGGATCTCACGCCGCACAATTCTTACAGCAAAAGCTGTTCTCTACCCTACTGGCTTGTAAAAGCAGCTTCTGTGTAAGTGGAAAGAAGATGGGATTTCATTATGTGGTCACTCATTTGTTTCTGCTGCTCAGGGGCCGACTGCTGGTGTGCTGCACAGCTGCGGGCTGAATTAAAAGCCCAATCACGCGACAACCAGCAGAGGTCAAATTCAGCATACCAGCAAGAAAACTTTGCATGTGTCGGAGTGATGCAGTGTCTTTAGCACTCACTGTCAATCATATATCCCTTGTAGCTATTCATTCATGCTCTCCCTTCACCCGCCAACACACACACATACACATAAAATCTTCTGTGCCATAACAGTGTGAATATTTCCTATTGGCAGAATGAAGCCTGGTAGCAAACAGACACTTATGTCCCCCACAGATATCCATGTGTCACATATAATTACTGCTTTCTGTGTAAACTAATGGATTTATGGTGCATGTATGGAGGCCTTGTTATCCAGTGACAGCCTGATTGGCAGCCTGACCAGTAAGCATGTTAAAAAGCATGCTGAGAGGCTTTTTGACTGAATAAATTATATATTTTTTTTACAACACAAACCTATGCAGTGTCACATATTGAAATGTCAGTAGCTACGAACAACACTCAGAGAGCATGATTGTCTTTTAAAGAGCAGCGATATTTTTATATTTTATGCAGCGTTTAAGTTCATGAACTCAAACAGCCGCAGGGCTCATTAAGTCAGCTCTGTAAGTCATTTATTACAGGTGTGTTTGCAGTAAAGAAATACTACAGATACTGCAGAAATACTGTAGAAATCTTATAACTATATGCAGTATGACACTTATGGGGTTCCAAAGTGACAGCAATATGAAATATTGAAGTTGTTGGTGATCTTTTTCAAACTGAAAGTCCAGGAGGCCGCATGATAAGAATCTCTTTGAGTGGTCGCTCTCATGATTTATTTGTCCAAATCTACAAAAAGCAGTTTTTGTTTTAATGTAATATTCTTTAAAGCAGCAGAGCACAGCGTGACGCTAACTTATCCTTTTAATTTTTGTTGAAGATGTCAGGGTCATTGGGGTTTGCTGGTAGGCAAATTAACCGCACTCAGAGTCTGAATCTGCAGCACTTCTGGTGAGTGCAGAGTTTTAAAATCCCCATAACTGAAAATAAAATCTTGTCAGATGGGAGAAAGAAAATTAATTATCATTTCCTTGCCACGCTGTTTTTTCATTCTGTGAGCCACTGAGTTTAAGGGGAAATAGAGAAGCAGAGCCCTCCTGTCTGATGCTCATGAACACTTTTTTCCTGTACAAACAGGGCATTTGACCTCACTAATGGAAAATGAAATATGCAGAGTTTCATTTGCTTCAACAGCCAGAAAAGTACATAAAACAGATATCTACTTCATAATTTGCACTAAAACATACAGTATATATATATATATATATATATATATATATATATTTAAAAAACAACTTGCATAGTCACAGTGGAGTTTTATAAACGCCTATGCTCCCTCCTACAGTCTCTACATTTATATGTATTTTCACTGTGAGGATAACTCAGCTTTTGACCTAAAACCCCCACTCTTCTTTTATTGTTTCTGTACATGAGCCACTGAGAAAATGATGCTTAACTGCCAAATAATTCACTACGCTTTAACTTTGTTCGCTGCATTAGGATTAGTTTGACCTCACCTGTGAGCTGTTTTCAGGCTTGTAACCCACACACACACACATACACACACTCTGCGAGGCATCTTGTGCACGTCTGTGAACAGCACTACAGCATGGGAGCTGTCTGATCATACCACTAGAGGCCAGTGCAACGAAAACTATAAATAGGCTGTGTGGCTGCGTAGCAGTCACCAAATAGATTTCTGTTGACTGAAAGTGAAACTTTGAGGTTCTTACCTCGCTCACACACACGCACCTGAAACCGACAAATAAAAGGGATTTGGATGCCTTTTCACTGTAGCACACAAAACTGTCAACCTTTACAAAAGGAAACCCGCTTTGTGAGAATAAACACAGCTTCAGCATACCTATTTGTGCTTTTCCCGTCTCTTGTAGCAATTTATTGGAGTAGGAATCAGAAGTTATTGCATGCACTTTAGAGGAAAATCTGCTCGACTCATCACTGAAATGCTTGAAGCTGATAGTGGTGGAAACAAGAATACTAATTTTGCAGAGCCGCGCTGCCGAGAGTTGAAAGAAATGTATTATATTGCTGCAATTTTGTATTTTGACCATCTCTGTTTGAAACCCACACTTTTAGTTTGAGGCAAGATTAAATCAGCCATCATGTCAGACTTATCTGTTTCATTTTTCACAGTGTAATTCATTGTGTGGATTTGCTAATCATAGTGTGGGAACTTGCTTTTTTGTGTGGGCTTTGATATCCCATTCTGAGTTTCAAGACAGAAAGACTTTTAAATCAATGTTTGCCATCAGTAACAAAGTGGAATGGAGTAAGGAGACATGTATTTGATATCGCACACCCAGTTATCATCAGACATATTTATTAGAATTTGTGGATCTTCTTTTGAAACTGTGTCGCTTTCATCTTTATTGCAATTTGATCTGTTGGCCTAATCTGTTGTTCCTTCTGTTGCGCCACTGTGCCGAGAACCCCCACGTGATTGTAATTTACTTTTAATGTTGGTAAGATTAAAAATACCAATTAGTTAAGAAGATATTGTTTTTTCATATTATTCATTACTTTTTTAAAATTCCATTTTTGACCTTTTCTCAGTTTAATTTAGCTTCACTTGGTTTCTAGAGGGGGGGTTTGCTCGTGTCATTTTTTTGTTTCACCCCTAGTCTTGAATTGTTTTAAGTATAATAGTACAAATGCAACTGTTTGTGAAGGTTTTTGACCCAGTCTGTAGAAATCCCCGTCTCAACAAACACACACTCACCAGCCATTTCATTAGATACACCTGTTCAACTACTCATTAACGCAAATATCCAATCAGACAGTCACATGACAGCGACTCAGTGCATTTAGATCAAGATCACCTGCTAAAGTTCAAACTGAGCATCAGAATGGGGAAGAAAGGTGACTTAAATGAACTTGGATTGGTTATTGCTGCCAGGCGGGCTGGTCTGAGTATTTCATAAACTGCTGATCTACTGGGATTTTCCTGCACAACCATCTCTGGGGTTTACAGAAAATGGCCATACAAACAGAAAATGCGCAGAGAGCGGCAGTTCTCATGCCTAGTTGATGTCAGAGGTCACAGGCGAATGGACAAGGCTGCTCTCGGAACACACAACACGTTGAACCGTGAAGCAGATGGGCTACAGCAGCAGCAGATCACACTGGGTGCCACTCCTGTCAGGTAAGGACAGGAAACTGAGGCTACAGCTCACACAGGCTCACCAAAATTGGACAATAGAAGACTGGAATACGTTGCCTGGTCTGATGAGTCTCAATTTGTGCTACGAAGTTCAGATGGTAGCAGCAGAACTGGGTGTAAACAACATGAAAGCGTGGATCCATCCTGCCTTATATCAGTGGTTCATGATTCTGGTGGTGTAATGGAGTGCAGGATTTTTTTCTTGACACACTTTGGGCCCCTTAGTACCAACTGAGCACTGATAAAAGTCACAGTGTGTAAAATTTTCACCTTTAGATGTCAATAGATTGCAGATTGCGGTCAGCTGTGTTCTGTTTTCTTAGCCCTCCCAATTCAAGTGACTCAAGTGCCTAATTCAGAATCAGAATTAGGATTGCATTTACATTATGGCCCTGGCATTAGCACTTGACCTTGACCTTTAACCTTCAAGGTCACACGATCATGACTGTGAAAATTTGATCATGTCTGAAATATAGCAAGTAGCATATCAAAATGAAGGGAATTTGACAAAGATTATGAATCTGCAAAGGAAAAAGGCTGATGGAGCCATATTAGCCAGCAATTACTAGTAAAACCTCCTCCCAGTATAAGTCAAAACTTTGTGTTTTACCAGAAAAAATAAAATCTGAAAAACAATGGTCTGAAAATCCTTGAAAGCTGAACATTCAATGTTGCTCTTCTTCCGGTGCTAATATTACCATCTGTGTGCTCCACTAACAGTGCTCCACTGTTAAAATTCAAGGCCAAAGGTGGATGAACATGGCTGCACTGCACAGCTTTGTAGAGTGAAAGCAAAAAGCATGATATCACTGAAAAGGAGTGAAAAATGTGGGCTCAGTCAGCCTTTTACAGAGTATTTGAAGCTCAGTACTGTGACAGAAAGTGTTGCAAGCAATTACACTATGCATTTAAATCTTGGCTATCAAAACCTTATGAATGTTATAAATATGATTAATACTATAAAAAAATTAGTGTATGTGGAGTATTTTGCAACATCTGCATGTCACAGGCTTTGGTTTAATGTGGCTGTGAAAAATGTTCAGGATTTATTCATCCAGGTGTTGATATGAGGACGCCCTCACTTCCTGTGAAGCAGATTTCAATCTTTCTACCAACTCGAGCGTTTCCACCAAGTCATTATTCATCATTATATTAAATTTTATTTTTACATGTGACATTAACTGTGTAGTTTTGCATATCAAAATACATCGCCAAACATGATTATATTCTGTGCTTCCAGAAGTGAGCAGAAGCCGAATACGATGTGAATAAAAATGAATTTGTAATGGCCCACTCTTTACTGAGAGGCACTTTTTTGTCAGACTACTTGAATCTCTTTTGCAAGGCAGATGGACACTAGTGGGCTGGAAGTTTTTAAAGCCTGGTTAGGGCTTCACTGCTCTAACCTTTAGGAAAATGCCAAGATTGTTCACAGAGGGAATCCAAGCTGAATAAATGACTATGAAAGATATATTTTCCTGACCTTAAACCTGGAAAGTAAACAAAAACAAAGGGGGCAGGATTGGCAAATGGCAGCACAAGGCTTTCAAGGCTTTGGCCAAACATTTCCTGAAGCTTGAAGCCCGATTGAAATATATAGATTTTTTTTTTTAGATTTCATGAAAGGTGTTTGATGTTTAAAAGGAAAAGCATTTTTTTTAATTTACAGTAGTTATGAATGCAGACAGTAAACTGTGAATAAAACAGCAGAAAATAGAATAGATCATTAGCTAATACTAGCAGAAAACGCTCAACTCCCTCCAAGCTTTTAGCTTAATTTCTCCCTTTCTCATTAGTGAGGAAACTCCGTGCCTTTTGAGTGTGAAAACTCCAGCATCCCACCTCCAGCATGAACAACTATGCTTGCCGCCACATCCTGGACCACCTGTTGGTATTGGCTGGTCTTCGTCTCAGTTGCTCCTTCTCATCCATTCTGCCATGGTTAACCCTTACATACTGTTTTCATATTGCATGCCTTCACAGTATGGTTCAGAGCAGTTTGGACCAAGGCCAAGGAACTCCCTCATAAGAAGTGTCTATAACAAATAAATAGCCTATGTGATATTAACAAATAATCCTTAATGAATGTTTCAGAGAGCGGGGAAAGTGTATTTTTTTAGGTTTTACAACACTTGTTTTTGAAGAAAAACCTCTATCACACAATGTTACGTCAGGTTTTACCTAAGACATGAAATCATAACAGCCACAAATATGTTTTGTTGAAAGTGAATATTCTGGAACTTTTAGGATTTATTACTTGCGGGAACAAAGAGCACAAGCACATAATGTTCTCACATTTATATAACACTTTTCTAGTCTTACCACTTAAAGTACGTTTAAGTACAAGTTACACTTTAACCATACATACATTCATGCAGCACCACTGTACCTCACACCCTGGGCTAATTTAGATCACCAGTTAACCTGACATGTATGTTTTTGGACTGTGGGATCATGCAAATTCCACACAGACTGGTGTGTATCAAGCCACCATCCTTCAAGGAACCCTCTGACCTCTGTATGACCTCTGTTCCTTCTGTGTAACATATATGACCACTACTATGCTGCCCCTCAAAGACCAGCAGGCACCTGTCTCTGCGGGAACCTGGGCATTTCTCGTGGCAGTGACAAGGTTCCCCTTCATCTCTGCCACCACCGTCCCATAAAAAATGCACACAGATGTGACATTTACAATTTCACACTTTCAAAATGACCATTTTCCTTGATTTGACTCAAACTGGTGGATCTAAAATCCATCCCAATAGATAAAGGATCACATTTGACCTGGAACAGCTTCAATGTACAAAAAGGTTGTAGCATCTCTACAACAGTATATCATTTTAAAATATTTTCATATTTGTGTATTTTGGGTCGCATTAGGTGTTGGGTATATTCTCTGTATTTTACAATATCTTCTGTATTCCTACATGTCTCACCATTTGCAATGAATGTCATGCTGTTACTTTGCCAGGAAGTCG
>JAVDPK010000926.1:273845-323871 GCA_034780415.1 Cichlasoma orientale | reverse complement strand
TTTCCCCCACTAGTGGCGCACCAAAAGAGCTGGAGTCAGTGTGTCTGTTCCTGTTGTTAAATGATCTGAACCCATCATTAGGATAATACAGTAGATCAAATTTCAGGCTAAAAGAATGAAGTTTAGGGTGTTTTTACTGCTGTCAAATGTCAAAACAGGTCAAATTTGACCCAAACAGTCTGCCTTCCATCAGAATTCTTTTTCTTTCTTTTGTTCTTCGGGGAACTGGAGTTTCCTCTGCCAGTTTCCAGCCTCGCTTTCATTGGGATTTCGACAGAGAGCCTTTTGTCTCGCCTCTGAGTGTTTACTGCCCTCTTTTTAATTTGGTATTTTTTCTGACCTTCCTCTTCCCTATCCCGACACCACCCGTATCTTCCCTGGTTCTATATTATTTTGCACCTCAGAAAATAATACAACCTTTCTTCTGCTACACAGCATTCCTGGTGTCAGGAGAGTGTCACAACACAAAAAAATGTTCTGAAAGATTTTAGCAATTCACTCCATGTGTCTCTGTTTGGGAGCTTCAGATTTGTTGAGATGGCTTTGGCTCGTCTTTGCCTTTGGAGAAATAAAACATTTTTGGATATCACTGCTGACACACTCGCTTTGTGAAATACAACTTGAACTGAAGGGGTCCACCACAGAACGAACAAACTTTTGAGAACCATCTCAGCTCCCTTTTCTTTTGCCTTTTTCACACCTTCTTCAGTACTTTCCAGAAATAACCCAGAATTTCATCTGTTGCTTTGCTCAAAAGGATCTGAATTCATTGATATCACTACCATGTTTGTGCCTTTTGAGTATCAAACCCATAATTGCGTATAAGCATTTTGATTTCAGTTACTTTGCGGATGCATACGTTGATCCTGAAGGGATACGTGACCATGTTTCATGAGCAAGGTGTCAGCTGGTGCTGCAGATAGCACAGGAAGCACACTGAGCATTTTCACTTCACTGGCACTGGCATGCATCCATCAGAGGTTTGGCTTTCATCACGAGTAGCTGCGCTGCCTGAGCAACTGGCCAAGTAAAATGTACTGAGAGTCTGGGAAAAAAAAAGTTAAAACACCTATAACTACAAATTCATTTCTATACATATTATAGTGCATTTCAACTCACACTTCATTGAATTGAGACAGAAAATTCTGTTACAGCAATAAATAATAACCTTGCCACCCACTGACCATTACCACCACCACCACCACCACCACTCTGTAGAGAAAATCTAAGAAAGAAAATGCCAAAAAGCACCTTCAGTGGAAACTGTCAAGTGTCAGTTTTTCTATCCCCTCTGTCCTTTTACTCACTTGGTTGAGCTTGATTGATACTGCAGCACACCATTCCCTCTTAATCCTATGCATTTTTAAAGAACTAGTGGGGACGCTTGCTGGGAACTAATTTCCAATGGCTCTAACCATATTGTAATAAGGCAGAGATAGTGCTGCGGTGGCTCTTTGTATTGATTCAAAGCAGAGGTCTCTGAATTGTGATTCATTACAAAACTCAGCAAAGCAAAATAGAGAACTAAAACACCCTCCAGTGCTGGAAACTTTGTGGGGATATGTGATATAAGGGTATGCCCCCCATTTCTCCTGCCTTAAATGCTCAATAAAAAGTTTATCAGTGCAGAGTGGTAGTTATTGAACATTATTAGTGATTCACACAAGCACGGAACAACCAAACAGAGTTGCCATTACACAGCTGCCCCTTCACCAATATCAGCTACATATTTCAGTGCACAATAACCCAGGGAGGGGCAAAGACTGTTTGCAGGCTATGTTGAATATTTTAACACCTCTGCATATTGTTCTTGTACTGGAATTGTTGTTCATCTTAAAATGCCTGTAGCAGCTTCATCTTTCAAATTGCTCCTCCTGTTGAGAAGAGTGGGTTCCACGGAATAATTTACATATGGCAATCACTGAATTATTAAAAATTGTGTCCGAGGAGATGCCATAAATACACTCACACTTCTTTGCATACACAAAAAACAAGAAGACAATGCAGCCGGACTCAGCACGTGCAGTCACATCGGCTTAAAAACTCTGATCATTATCCGGAAAACCCAGCACAGCTGATGCCTCTGAGTGATGTTTGTTTATGGCTTCATGATGCTTTGCGCTGCAGAGCAATCTGATAGGAGACTTCAATATGAAACCACTGAAACCTAAGAATAGGGGTGAGTTTTAGCAACAAAACCATAGTGTACACATGTTTAATGGGACTACACGGCTGTTGTTTTGCCACAGTTTCATCAGGCCATTAACAGTGCTGACAACAGAGTAGAAATGCAGTTATCCCATTTCCATAGACATCCTCCTATAACAGTACGACCAGTTTCCTTAACTCATGCCACATTATGGACAACATGACAGAACAGCTAAAAGGTCAAGTCACCAATTATTTGCATCCGCATTGCTACACGTGCACCTGATTAACTAAGACAATCGTTCACACCATGAACACACATAAATGTATAACTAGGTTTGTGAGGTATAGAATGAGGCCTGTGATGCAGGGGAAAAAAAACCTGAGACACACAAGAAAACAACCCAAATACTTCAGCAAAACAACAAAGCTTTCTAAGGGTCCCTCTATCATCATTTGGCTGACAGGCGAGTCTGTGTGTGACAGGCTCAGATGAAAAGTGTATCTGGGCAAGCTTTCTAATGAGAACAGGGAGTGGCCGTTAGAGCTTTAATCTCAGACTCACAGCAAAGGGGATGTAAAGAATTCGCAGCTGTGATGTTAAATAATGGCAGAGTGTAATGAAGTGACACAAATTGATATTAATTTGCTTGTTGGTACACTAGGGTCAGGAGGCATACAACCTACAGACATCTTGCTTGGGGAAGCTGTTGAGAAATGGCTTTTTCTGCCAACGGGCAGAAGACCATGCAAAGCTTGGGTCATTCACACATAAGCCATCCTGAAGAATGTCTGGATGAATAAGAGTTTTTTTGTTGTTTCCAAAAGGAAACCATATTCATTGTTGCAAGATTGTTAAGGCGAAATGATTGTGCTGTCAGTGCATATGCTATGCTGCATATTGGGTAGTTAACTAACCCAATGTGTTGCCTCGAGACAAGCTTGATAACAATTGGTGGAATAATGTAAAAGAAAATGCATGCAACAAGAGCTTGACGGCACTGCACACAGAAAAACAAATTGCCACAGGCATTTTTTATACATATATCACATTCCCTTTCATTTCCTTACCAACACCCACACCCCACCCAACACACACACACACAAACACTTACCTATCTGTTTCTCTCACTCTCTATTTTAACATTTGGTCATAGACAGTTTCATACAGTGTTTGAGTCTTTGCGGTTCTTTGTGTGATTTCCTTATCATGTCATTGTCATTGCGGACCACAACACAGCCATGTAGACGCCACAAATCCTGGAACAGCTGAGCTGTGTTTTAAGAATTTCACTATAACAAAATCCTACATCGACGCAATCTTTAGGAAGTGTTACACTCTTGTGCAAAATTCTTGAGCTACAACTCATTTCTACTGTATGTACAGTGCCAGTCAAAGGTTTGGACACACCTTCTCATTCAATGTTTTTATTAATAACGTTTGATGGTCTTCACGACTGCACTTGAGGAGACTTTCAAAGTTCTTGAAATTTTTTGGATTGACTGACCTTTATTTCTTAAAATAATGATGGACTGCTGTTTTTCTTTACTTAGTTGAGTAGATCTTGCTATAATACAGATTAGAGCATTACTCAAATAGGGCTATTCACTATATAACAATTCTAACTCTTCACAACACAACTGATGGTCTCAAACACATTAAGAGGGCAAGAAATTCAAGAAATTAATTCTTGACGAGCGCAGCTGTTAACTGAAAGCCATTCCAGGCGACTGCCTCATAAAGCTGGCTGAAAAAATACCTAGATGTGCAAAGAGGTCATCTAAGCAAGAGGTGCCTACTTTGAAGAATCTAAAATATAAAACCTATTCTGGTTTGTTTAACACTTTTTGTTTGCTAAATAATTCCATCTGTATTTCTTCATAGTTTGGATGACTGTAGAATTGATCTACAATGCAGACAATTTTTAAATAATGAAAAACCTTTTGACTGGTACTGTGAAAGGAGCCGGATATTCTTGCCATTTTATTTAAATGTGGTCTTGAGCAGCAGTTCTCCAGGCTTTCTGAAGGTTCAAAGTTTTTCTTTGGATATTGGCTGCTTTTTTGCTCATTTTCAATCCAGTCCTTGTACCTGACCATTTTCAGAGAAATGATTTTGTTGTTGTTGTTGTTAAGCCACTTAACACTGACCTATGAATCATTCACAAAAAAGGCACCTACCATAACTCAAAGGAACAGGTTGTGTCTAACACAGTTTGACAGGCATAAAATTGTAGTTTTGCACCAACAAGATGATTCCAAAAAATATTAGTCCAAAACCTGGCATATCTCAGCATGGTGTGCAGTGTGGCCTCAAAAATTTATTTAAAAGATATTTGCTGCCTTTTCACTTATTTTCAATCCAGTCCTTGTATCTGACCATTTTCAGAATGGTTGTTAAGCTACTCAACGCTGCCCTATGGGGCACTGGCGTGGTTCAGTGGGTGAGCACGCGACCATGTATGCCACATGGCTCATGTCCAACCCGTGGCCCTTTGCGGCATGTCCTCCCGTATCTCTCTCTTCCCACTTTCGTGTCTATCTTTACTGTTCACTATCCAATGAAGGCAAAAGGGCCAAAAAAAAATGACTCCAAAAAACACTGACCTATAAATCATTCATTAAAAAAAGGCACCTAACTCAAGGGATGAAACAGGTTCCATCTGCAAATAACAGACAACTTAGCAAAGAACCACTTTTAAATTGCTTCTTTAGGCACTTTGTTACTAACAGCCTGGTGTGTAAACCACTACGCTATGGAACCACTATGGCAACTTGCACAAGAATTATACTGAAAATCAGTAGCAACAAATCTTATGAATCCGAATTTGAAATTTCTGGTTGATATCATAGTCAATATGTATGGAGGCAGTCAGGCGAGAGGTACAACAGTGAGTGTCTACAGCCATCTGTAAAACACAGCGGAGGTTCTGTCATGGTTTGGGGCTGCGTTTCAGCCAGTGGTGTTGGAGATCTTGTCAAACTGATGGAATTATGAACACAGAAAATTACAACCAGATTTTGATCCAGCATCTGGAAAGTCTGATTGCCAGTGGCTTCATTTTTCAGCATGGCAATGATCCCAAACACACTGCCAATGCAGTAAAAGCCTGGATAGAAAAACAGATTGGAACAGGCTTTGTTGCAGAATAAAGGTGGTATTAACAAAATCTGACTTTCGAGCTTGTTACAATAGCACAAACTCAGTTTTTGCCTTATATACTGTGTCTCCATGTATGTTTGCACATGTTTCAGTAAATTGCTGTACTTGTTTCCCATTTTCCTGTCAAAAAAATGAAGAAATGAGGGGTGGCTCGAGACTTTTGCACAGTACAGTACTTGCTACCAAGGCTGGAAAAGCTCTTTACTGTAATGTTAACCTGGATGACCTGAATTTCCATTTTATCCACAGCGTAATTGCAGAACTCTTTATCAACTCTCTGGAGATGCTATGAGCAGAATGATCAAAACCAATAACAAACAGCTTAGTTACTGTAACAAAATGAGTAACAAAATGAGTATTAAAAGCCCCGAACAGATCTGCAGCGAGTTTAGCACAGTATAGCTTTTTATGCAGTTCCTTTGAAGTTTACACCTCATTTGCTTGTAATAAAGACGATGTGAGAATTTCACAGCAGGGAAACCATATGAAGCCGGAATGACCCACTGTATGGAGATGAGCTCCCAAGCTGGTGATGACAAGTTCATTTGAATAAAATTAGTTTCACCACCCGCTTTTGAGAAATAGGCATTTGTCACAATGACACTTGATTATTATGTCTTAGTGCTTCGTCCCTTGTGTTGCCAAGCATTCATTTTCTAGCCTTGTTTAAGCACCGTTGTCAGCATTAATATTCACCAGACTACTGGCTGAACACTGGTTCCTCAGCATCACCCAGTGGGGGGCTGCGAGTCAGTACAAGGGGGTGTGCATGGCTACACCCTCTTTGTCCTTTACTGGGCATGTGATTCAGGGGTTTATGTCTGCTGTCATGCTCAAGGGCATTCACAAAGATCATTGCATCTACTTTAAGCATAGCATTAAATCCTGTCCTTGCTTTCCTTTTTCAAAACAACAATTTTTCACATTCGTCCTTAAATTTGAAATATATTTAGCTAGGTAGATATCCCATGTTTTTGTATTTGAGCAGATATAGCAAGTGAAACCCAGAAACATAAATGTAAAGTGGAATATTGGTCTCTTACAAAAATCCTCATCTTATAACGAAAAACAGCAAAACTGAGACCACGGCTATGGTGAATAAGACAGACAATAGTGTCTTGAAGGATTTAAGTGCTGTCATCAAGTGAGCTCCTCTATCCCTGTTTATCCACCCCAAGTTGTGCTAGAAAAATCATGAGTCATGAATATTTTTTCTTTCCTGTTAATGCTTGAATCGCCACCTTTGAAAAAAAAAAAAAAACATTTAGTTCATTCTGGCTGCGATGTGTTTCAATTGATTCCAAGACTCATATCTCATTTTGTTGCCTCAGTTAAAAGCTTGATTCGAGCCTGGGTTTGAGTTAGAATTCAGGGCATATTAGCATTTTATGAGTCAATCCAAATGGAAATGTTAAGAAGCTTTATGTATGCAATTTATACAGTGACACATGCTGTTATGCTCATTAGAAGTATTTATGGGGAAAACGGGGTTTTGTCACATAGATCTCAGTGTAAAACCCAGTCTAATGGCATAATGATTCTACATGATAAATATACAGCACAGTGCAAAACTGTAGATGTTTAGATTTTTGTTCCAAATTCATGCTGCGGCAGGCACAGACCCCCAAACATATAGGCAGCATCATAAAGCATTATTTTGAACAACAAGAACGAGAACTCGTCGAACAGGTGGTATGGCCCCCACAGAGCCCTGATCTCGACATCAAGGAGTCAGTCTGGGATTACATGAAGAGAGAGAAGCAATTGAATCGTTCTCCGAGATCCTTGGAAATATACACCTGCCAAGTCCCTTGAAAAATTGTGTGCAAGTGCATGCAGGAGATTTACTGTTTAGAGGAGACGGGCGGTTGCACCAAATATTGATTTGTTTCAATATTTTCCATTTGCTGCTCATTGTTTTAAGTTACTTGATGAATGAAAGCAATTAATGCAATTGGTTTTGAAAGCATTCTTACTTCACTTTTAGCTCTAAAAATATTTGCACATTATTAAATGCCTGACAATTAAAAAAAGGCAGCGTAGAAAGTGCAACAAGGAGAAACTGTGAAAACAAGGTTTCCGGGATGAAGCAATTCGTCCCCTTTTGCTTTCTCCATTCTCTCCACAAGGGTCGTCTCGTGTTTAGTCTCGATTCCACAGACGTTAAAGTGCCTTTCATTTCTTCTCACTAAGGAAAGGAAAAGCGAATAGGTCCTTCTGCCTTCATTAATCCGCTGACTGGCTGCTTCTTTTTCTCCCTTTCCCAGCTCAGAGAAGACAGAGTACAGGCAGATTTAATGTGAAGTGATGCTGAGGCTGCAGTGGCAATCACTATAGAACATTGATGTCTGCAGAGGCAGCCCGGGCTCAGCGTTAAAGAGCAGCCATTAGCACCCTTTTTAATGAAGCACATCTCATAATGATATCTATTCTTTTCTCTTTACATCCAATGAGAAGAAAGGAACAAACTTCCTGCCTCATAAAGCTGCCATTCTCGGTTGTCAATAGCTGTTCGGGGATAGTTCAGCTATGGAAACCAAAGCCACTAAGGAGCACGGTGGTACTTAAGAACCAGATGGCCAAAGCCCAGAGTGCATTCACACAATGTGATTTTGAACACCACAACCAAAGAAAAACACATGGATGCTAACACTACACGCCCTGCTAAGGAAAAAAGAAAAAAAATTGTGGCTTTTTTTGATAATAGAAACCGTGTGTTATAAACTGAACATGGTGGAATTCAAAAAGTGGTGAGTTCAGATGGAAATTCTATGGGAATGTTTTATTAAGTCCATGAAGTACGCCTCTGAGTCACCATTTGGACTCCGTTTCTTTCATTAAAATCATTAAAAATTAAATGTGATCCTGAAGAATTACCATTAAAAACTTTTTTGACATCTTTTGCACCCTCTATCTCTGATAACAGTTGAGAAAATGTGCAGTGCATTAGCTGTTTTTTAAAAAATATCATTTGCATTTATGCAGTGTTTATTTAAAAACAGACCTTCACAGGGACCAATTAACATTAGAAGAAACGGTGTAGACGAAATCCTTTCAGTGAACTCACTCACTTGAACAACTTCCAATAGCAACAGCCAGAGTTTCCCTAAAGACTCCTTAGAATATATTTTTTAAAAGGGTGAGATTGCCCTAAACATTAAAAACACATTAGCTACATAATTCATAGTCAGTCAAGTTCTCAAGGAAAATCTTTGAGGAGAAGAAAGGAACGATAGACTCAGACACTTGAATGTGCGAGGAACAATGGAGTATATCCAGAGACAGACTGCACTGTTTCATGAACACAGCTCTTTGGTGGGAGATCTGGAGAACAGAGTGCCACACTGAGAGAGAGAGAGCGAGCGAGCGAGAGAGAGGGGAAGATGGAATAGGGAGGCGAATCAAACCAAATGTGAGCTCCTTGTCATAAGAGGTGCGTTAGTACTGAAGCACTTTCATACGTGTAATGAGAGCTGCTGCACCACCCTTTAGAAAGAGGAGCATAACAATAGACTGTGCAATGTCACTGCAGTGTTTATCTTTGCTGTCGAAGTGAAGAATGCTTTCCATACTTCCAGACGGTGGCTTATTTTTGAAATCACTCCAAAATGGACTGTTTAGCTTTCTTGTTTAGCTAGTGAGTCTCCATTTTCGTGACAGCAAAGGCAGAATAGCGGCCTATCTTGTGGGTTATTCCTCGTGCGATATAAAGCAGGCAATATTTAAAAGTGTGACACAACATTTTGGTGTGTGTACAGAAAGGCAGGGATGGCGAAGATACGGGCAAGTCGCTCAAGCTCATGCTTTATCTGCCAAAGCAAAAGAAGAAAAAAAAAAAGAAGGTGGTGGAATTGATTTTTTCCTTTCTTTAAGTATGTTCTGTGCAATGTGCGCACTTAGAGGAGCTGTGTTTGTGTTGTTGAAGAGCCCATACACCACATCTGAGGAGAAAACCCTGAGCTCCTGCTCTCAGTTCACAGGAAACCAACTTCCCCCCCGACTCAGTTTCTGGCCTACTAGCTCCCCCTGCTGCCAAATGAAAGAGACTGAGGGTCTTTGCGTGTGCATTTATTTCATGACTCCACACCTCTTCGCACCAGCCTATTTTTCCACCCAAAAATCCATCTGGTTTGCAAATTAATTCAGCAGGTGATACTACTCAGCAGGTGTATTGGAGATCAACAAGATATACTTTCTTTTTCTTTTCTTTTTTCCTCGTTCGGTGCTGCAAGAAAATTATTACTGGAAGAATTAATGCATGTACTGACGTAGAATATTCATCAAAACATTCAGAAGGCAATTCCTCAGCTCACAAGCCATTAAATCTGAATAAAATTCAAATGACCCTGGTTCATTTGTTGGGATTAGTGTCTCACTCATAAGAATCAAAACATTTGAAAACCGTCTACACAGGCAGCCGGAGATGCTGCAGAATGCAGATTATCTTCGCCGGGTCCTGTGAACTTCACCTTCTCGAGGTTTAAGAAATGCTATTAAAGTAACAGTGATGAAAAATGGAAAGAATGGAAGATGAGGGGTGGGAAATGTAGTATATTGTAGACGCCTTTGACCTTGAAACATAAGAGGCTTGATAGGCTTATTGATTAGCAATTCTCCGCAGACTATGAAAAATCAGATGAGAACCTCTATGGCCATTGGGAGGATGTGTAGCAGATCGATTTAGCAAAGAAATGCGCTTGTAGACCAAAGCAGACAATAGAGGATGATGATTAACTTTTATTTTTGTTTTTTTTGTTTTTTGGGGGGGGGTTTGCACATTTAAGAACTCTTCCACTGTGACTTTCACACCTAACATGAGTTCCATTAGTGGCAGATGTATTTTTCTGCAGGTTCCAGCAGCAAACAGGAAAAACGCAACGTGCCAAAGGGAGATGGAGACAGAGGGAAGGAGAAGAGGCTTAATCTAAACGTCTCCCTCTAAACTGGAATTATCAGCTCCCGTTTTAATCTTCGAGGTGCGAAATATTTGAATTCCATTAGAGCCGCCTACTATAGTAGATTGTACTTTGCCCGCCTACTGGAATGCCAGCCCTGTGCATAGCTTATTTGGCTATACAACAGTGTGCAGCACACACAGACTAAGACATTGTTTAGTGTGTGGGAGCTCATTTTGGCAATGTTTGACAGTTAAGCTTTTGTTTCTGCAAGCTTTATGTTTGTTAGTGTTAGCTAAAGCAAAGCACGGCGCAGACAAGACGAGGCAGCAAGAGGAGAACATGCTGGTTGAAAGTCATGATAGAGGGCTTGTAATGCCTCACGCTTGTGGGAACAGCTTCAAAATGTGAGGGTAGCTTATAAATATGCTGCTATTTCTACTTTAATGAAAGAAATATTAGTATCAAAGTTTGTTTGCTCACATAAAAACGGAACCAAACTACAAAAAAAGTGCTCACATTCAGCATTTACACCCATGAAATACTGTGTGTCCGCGCTTACAATGAAATATAAACATGCAATAAAATTATAGTATGATATTTGAGGATCCGAGTTCTTTTATACCAGTCCCACCCTCTAATAAACTATGACAGCTGGTTTAGGCCTTTAGTTGTTTCAGGGCAAAACAGCTTTAATCTGGTTTGGGGGGGGCCATAATGAAATGTGTTGTTCATAAGGCCTGTAACCATATTAGGAGGAGGGAAACTTGATATTGAAGTGGCCTCCATGGCAACAGTGCCAGAGACAATGAATCCAATGTTTGGGAGGATTTTGAAACAGATTTGTTGGACTTGAGAGGAGATGACAATGTGGAGGGGTGCTGAAGGAGTTGTATTTTCACAGTGAAAATCCCACTGGATATAAAATTTGAATTCTTCCCCTGATCTTTTGGCTTTATCACACAATTCTGTCTGTAGTGACTCGGTTGTTGTATTAAAGTCGTTGTCTTAAATTGTAGAAATAGTACAAACACATTATGAGAATCAACATTTGTTAAAATTCATTTTTAATGGTTGGTAATTTTTCCCCCCCCCCCCCCCTCCACAGCAGCACAAACCCACAAATCAAAGCGATGGAAATTTATGCAGACCCTTTCTTTTTCTTTTCCTCCTGTTCTTTGCCCTTGATTGAGTGTGCTGTCACTGTCACAGGTCAGTAACATGCCCTGTCCTTGCTCACCACACTGAGGGAATGAATGCACGTCTCAATGCACAAATGGACAAACGTGGACAGTCGAAAATAAACACTCCCCGTGGTGAGCAGCTTAAATGAAACATTACTGGAGGAGAACTGATAACAGCCACACGAGTCAAGACAAATTTGAACACTAATGAAGAAAACACACAAAGATTAGTGGCTGCTCACAATTACTGTGGCGACTGGAATTTGTCTGTTTTAACTGTTCTTTCACATTTACCACGGACGTTTCAAGAAATGTAAAGTTTGCTCCAGCCAGCTGCAACTTTGCAAATATATCCAGATGTCCAGCCACTGTCTTAAAACCTCTAATTAGAATGGCATCGAATATTATTTTGTGCAATATGTCTAGGAAGATCAGATAAAAATAACGGTATCATAAAATACTTGTTTTTTATGTGCATTCCCACAAAACACAGTGGAAACAGCAACAATGGCAGCAGCTCAGAACTCAGCTAAGCCCAGACTGGTTGAAGGAAACGCTTGCATTCACACTTCAAAGTTCCTTTCATATTGGCTGTGCTATGGTCTCGTCAGTGTACTCAACAGCATGCAAGAAATGAAGAAATAGGCACTGGGTACATCCTGGTGATTGAAGATCCGACTTTTTAAAAAACAGCTCAGTCTCGCTCCAGACTCATCGCATACAGATTCCTGGCTGTTACATTTTAAGTTTAGTTTCCTTAACTGACCCAAACAGCAATGAAAGCAAAAGTTAACCGGTGAGTTAAAAACACAGCTCCCACGTGGGAGACCAAGCTCGGCCATCGTGGTTGCCAGACTTTTTGTTCTAAGCCGCCGTCTTTGAAAAATGCCATTAAATGTCTGAAAATCACAACATGTAGCATTTTTGAAAAACCTGGCAACACGCTAAGACAACACTTAGTTTACCCGAAGGATGATATACCTGGACATCACTGGCGCAATAGATGCAGTGAAGTGCAGCGAGGAGTGCACAGCTGGCACAACCAGAAAACCCTTAACAAACAGGCGAGCGAACACATCGGGTAATGAAAGAGCGGTGTTCATACACTGCTGGATGGATGGTTTTTGTGTGTTTGTGTGTGTGTGTGTGTGTGTGTGTGTGTGTGTGTGTGTGGGTGTGTGTGTGTGGGGGGGGGGGGGGTGTCAGATGAGAGTGGGGATAAAACATTCATAAGGCACTCAGTAAAAGTAAGCTTTCCGTGACAGCCATCTGCCTCGAAAGGTGGCCGTGCTGGTTGGCTGGACAAACATTTTGGCCTAAAATTATTTGGCAGATGTCCATGACATTTTAGACAGACAAGGTGCTGAGACAATGAATGCTGATCACTTTGGTGAGCCTTTCGGGTCTTGTTAAACTAATATAACTGCCTGGAGGCATTACCAAGATGCCGGGGAGGTGGACTGTTAGATGAAAAAACAGATGCATGTATTTATCTACTCTAAATTCACTCTTAGTTATAGACTCAGTCTTTTTTTTTTTGACATACGTACAAAGATGTTCTAGCACATGCCAAGTCCATCACCTGTTTGATTTGTTCATTTAAGTAATCTTAATGATTTGCTTGTGTTGTAAGTTTAAGGTTAATAAATAATTCAGCAAGGCTTTTACATGTAATCACCTGCGCCTGTGATAAGAAAGATTTTCTGGCTCCCAACTGGGTGACTTTTCCTCTTGAGGTCTGATGTGTGATATGACTGAAAGCACCAGGACAGCTTCTTGTGACGAGGCTGTCAGTCAGCTAGTTATCAGATAAGACAGCAGCGGCCGGTATTGTTTTCATCTTTTCTTGTGTATGTGTGTGTCAGTGTGCAAGATTGTGAGTGTGTGCATTTTTGTGTGTCATCATGGCAAAATGTGCTCTCAGAGACACACACTATAGAAGGAACAATGATGGTTTTAAGTACTTTGGTTGAAACCACCTGCTTCAAATTGTGTAGGTCCTCCAGAACAGCTCTGACGCAGGGTTCAGGTACCATGACATTGACAGAAGATTCTTTGGCTGCTCTGGATTTCTGGGTGGGGACTTTGTGTGTCATGTTTGTTTCAGGTAACCCCACAGATTTGCAATTTGACTGGGATCTCGGGAAGTTTAATTCATGCAGTTTCTTTGTGTTCCTTGGGTTGCGTGGCCAGGTTGCTCCTGTGTGATGGTGCTGTAAATGAGTGATGGGCATTGCCACCATTGCTAGATTGCTTGGCTCTTCAAAATTAGAAAACATTAAACAAAATATATTTATTGGAGAAACTGAATCACCAACTTTTTAGACAAAGTTAGAGAGGCAAGGCTGAGATGGTTTGGACATGTTCAGAGGAGGAATAGGCTATATTAGACAAAGGATGTTGAATATGGAGCTACCAGGCAGGAGGAAAGGAAGAAAACCACATAGAATATTCATGGATGTAGCAAAAGAGCACACACAGAGGGCTGTTCTGACAGAGGAGGGTGCTAGGGACAGGGGGAGATGGAGGCAGATGATCCGCTGTGGCAAAACCCTAAAGGGAGCTCAGTGTGAACCTGCTCTTCTCTGTGAAGAGAATAGGCGCCAGCAGTGGACCTGCCAGTTCTGGTGTTCTCTGGTAAATGCCAATTAAGCCGCACGGTGATGGGGCTGTGAGCACAGGTCCCAATAAAGGATGCTGAGCCCTCGTGCCACCCTCATGGTTCTGAGAGTGTGGTCAGAAACATGCAAATGAGTAGCCCACTGGAGGTCATTTTGCAGGGCTCAGGCAGTGCTCCTCCTGGTCCTCCTGACACAAAGGAGCAGATACGGGTCCTGCTGTTAGGTTGATACCCTTCTACGGCCCTGTCCAAGTCCCCTATCTCCTAGCCTATCTCCTAATTATTTAATTAATTATTAATTATTTAATCAAATCATAATAAAAAATTCATTGGCTTATGCAGTATTATAGACTACCTTTGTTAATGAGATGGATCTAATATCCTCATCATGAAAGCAAATGATGACATTCAATTCAATTCCATTTTATTTATTTATTTGGTAAACCTTACAATAATTAGAGAGAAAAATTAAACAATCAGATGACCGCCCTATGAGCAAGCAGCTGGTGACAGTGGGGAGGAAAAAAACTCCCTTTTAACAGGAAGAAACCTCCAGGAGAAGCAGGCTCAGGGAGGGGCAGCCATCCGCTGCGACTGAGGGGGAAGAGAAGAGAGCAGAGAGGATAAAAGACACACACTAAAATCTGATTCTTCTGTTTTGTTTATTGTTATGTCCTACTTTGCAGCAAAATAAACAAATACCATACGAACAGTCAAACTATTGTTGCACTGTCTTTGTAAACTTCTGTTTCTCCCACTTGTTACAGTGTGCAGCATAAGTCAAGTTTAACCTCTTCCAATCTTGTGCTGCAGAAAATCATTATAAAGTGATCTCTCTTCATCAAGACTTCCATAATATTGCCCAAAAAAGGTGCATTAATCAGAAGTCTAATTTGGCTGTCTTTCTTATGGAGTTAGCACGTGGTATTGACACAGCTTAGACATAGATTTGTGGTTATGTAAGCTTGCCACATACTTAAGCTCCAGTCATGTTGTCTTGGCAACTTGCCCAGAAGCAACAGCACATTGCTTTGTAGCCGGGAAAAGATCATTCTACCACAAATGTAGGCTTATCCACTTCTCTGCGTGCGTGTATGAACATGTGGAAGTAGATGTACAAACACAAGGACACATACAATCTGATAAATATTTATGCAGAACGAACAAGCTCATCCTGAGTGACCTGACCTTTAATTTTGTCTGTTTGTCTGTGTTCACAGCAAGTTCACAAGTAGCTGTTCAAACATCTTTGTGCAGGAAGTTACTAATGGCACAGCAGTGTGGAGCTGATCTGCTGCTTGTTAATACTGCCCTGTCCTCCCCCATTCCCCACATCTCCCTCCACACACTCTTAGTATCCACCTGAGTCTCGTTCATGAAAGGAAATCAAGTGTCATCATCCACATCTTGCTTTGGCTCCGTTCCTCTGGGTCCTCTGCTCCCTGTCAGTCGCTGTGGAGAAACACCACAGATCAAGTACACGCTACCTGTTTTGCTGGTGTTATATTGGTCTGTGGAGGACTAGATATCAGGATTGAGCCACATTTGCATTTTAATTTTATACTCTGCACCATAGCATCCACATTTTTAACTACTTTGTGCTGGTTTAATGGTCCTTGGTGAAATGAATGTGCAAGTTTATAATAAACAAAAGATTTCATTATGCAAATACAGACCTGAGTCAGACCCCAGACTTATAAAAATGTTTGAATAGATGTTTGGTGCTTTGCAGTTTGTCAACTTGCAGTTTTGCACACGAAACAAGATTCACTCTGAAGGAATGTGCATGCCATTGGATTGCCTGCACTTGACAGATGGATGATACAGTGCTGTAGTTGTTTGTAATTTAGATTTAGCGGCAGAGATGCACATTTTCTGTGCTTTCCGCAGCACCTTTATCACCTGTACCAGGTCAAATGTGCAATTCATGCATGCATGCTTGTGTTTAAAGGAAAGCGCTGTGTTGTTTTAAGTAGAAACTAAATAATGGTTAATTAACTCAAAACTCATTACTCTGGTGTGTGCCACTTAAATCTTTCTTGTTTTACCTTTCAAATGAGATTGTAATAAGTCTAAATGCAAACTTAATTAGAGAACTAATGCTTCGTTGAAAGCACTATAGACATAAATAAGTACTTTCAAGGCTGGTAGGGAGAATGGTGTGATAGGTAGCAGGTTTTAAAACATATAATGAAGGATTTGTCTGAGAACAAACCATCTGGAAGGTAAAATGATCCTCGTAATACCCTACATCTGCTGTCTTGTATGTGAAGACAACAAATATGAATTGTGATTTCTTTGCATTAGCCCGTCTCTTCTGAGAGTCTTTTGAAGCCTTTGTCTTTGTTCTCACCCTGGCAACATCGACCAGTGGAATGGGCAGCTATTTATCTTGAGGCAAACTTTTGAGGAGGAAGGGGACATCCACCCTTAAATGCAGCATTTCACACCCCTCTATCTCCTTCAAAGCACCACTATGCTCCAGCCAAAGCTAACAAGATAAATGCTTCGCAAAGGCAGTCAGCTTTTAGCTGCCGAGTGATGCAACGGAGAGCGGAGTGTGTTAATGTCAACTTGCTAAAGCTCCTTTCCACAGTAAATTACCAGAAAGTGTCCTCCTCTGCACCAACACCCGAACAGTTTGTCATAATGAGAGCCTCTGAAGGGAACTGCACTGAGAGCAAGGTTGGTAAAGCATGCATTATCCTTAAGCCCTGTGGCTAAGCAGAGTAAAAGACTGTACTCAACCTTTTCTCTTTTTAACTTTTCTTTTTAACATGTCTATTAACTTCTGACGAAAGTTTCACAGCACAGCAGAAGTAGCATAGAGCCATGCTAGCCATTGATTTACTAAGGAGAACTGGCACAAAATGACATCTCATTCAAAGCCAAAGTTGCTCAGTGACACATACACTGAAACGGCTTTATGAGCTTCCTCAAAGAGGTCCATGGATCTTTCATACATTTCCACACATTTAGGAGAAGACAGCCAATGGGGATAGGTAGGAAAGGTGATAGAAAGAGTTCAAAATCTGGTGTAGAGCAGGTGCTTTCTCGATAACTTTCACCACGAAGACTGTGCTTTAACTCCACTCAAATCAGTGTTTATTCATTATTTTTAGACTGTTAAATTTTTAGTTTAGTTACTTTTTATTATATTATTATTTTAGGTAGTTTTGCTTGTGTGCTTTCACAGTCTGGTTGTTGAGTTAGGCTAAGCGAAAGAACGCGGTTCGAGTTCAAATTGAACTCTCAGTGAAACCACGTTAGACAGCACTGAGGGCGAACTTCCAAACTGAATCCCATCCTCATCATGCGAATTTGATTAAATGAAAGAAAATAGATGGATTGTTCTGCTATTACTCCCTTTAAAATATATAACCGCTGCACAATACACCCAATTGGGTAGGCTCTGTTTAGGACAGGTTTAGGTTAACATTACAGTACAAGGTAATGTACAATACAAACTGAATATTTTATCATCTCTTTATGCAACATGTTGTTGCATTTTCAAGGTAAACTGCTTAAATATTTATAATACATACCTGAATTATTTTAAATATTTCAGCTGGAACTGAAGTGGTGGACGGACCCACTGTCAGACATTTTCATCCACAGAGCAGGAGCACAGCTAAAAAATGTGAGGTGATGTGGTATGAGCGTGGGCCGGCAACCAAGACTGTTCATCATCTAATATTGTCCTATAGAAACCAAATAACCTGACTGTGTGCATTATCAAAATCTGAGTTGTAAAAATACCCACTGTGAACTGGCCCAGGAAAACAGTGGCACAAGAAGGATTCATCAAGTGCAGCAAACAAGATGAGTCCTCGCTGACAGTGTAATAACCAAAAATCAAAGTGTGAAGAAAAGTCTGGCAATAACTTCAATTCGTCTGCCTCTAAACACAATAATCCTTATAGGTCACATTTGTTTTGGCTTTTAATCTTTTAAATGTCACATACAAAGATGTCTTCATTTAAAAGATACACGGCCATTACAGCTCAAAGAAAGCTTAACTAGTATCCCTGAAAGGAATGTCACACAGTCTTGAACACCTGTTAATGGGAAAAAAAAATTCTAGACTGTTTCTCCATCTTTTCAGTATGTTGTCATGTGTGGGTTACTGGAGTTCATCTAGGGCTGATAAGGAGCATGGCATGCTAGGAAAAGGATTTGCAGACCTTCTTTGATTTTTTTGGGTTTTTTTTTCCTGGGCTATAGTTCAAACATATTTATTGCAGTCCCCATCAGCTGGCTATATATATTGGTGCACACTTATATAGCACAAAAACTTTTCCTGAACACAGTGAGGACCCTAATTATTTTTAACCCAGTATGCTGCCACACAGGAAATTACAGAGAATTGGAAAATAAGTAGCAATTTTGTTTGTGATCATTTGGTGTTGGCTTTAAGAAAAAAAATCTCTCTTTCCCTGTCTCTATAAAGATGTTAGAAAACAGAATCCCTGGAACGAGGCTTTCAGTCAATGATGCTGCAGCAGGATGGATTCCTGCTGTCATGAAGATTTTATATCAAGCCATCAGTCTCAGATTCAAACTCTTCAAGATAAAAGATGTCCCTCACCTACCAAAATACCCTGCCTCTCCTTCTGTATAGCAGGATTTTCTGTCAGTGTAGGATATCAAATTATCTCTCAACATTTTTTTTTTAAAATCTATCTTACCATTCTCACCCCTTCATTTCCTTCCTGCTTTTCTCGGCCCTCTTCTGCTGTCCCTCATCTTTTTTTAAGTCTTCAATCCTGTTCAAGTTAAAATTGGTTTCTTTACTGTGTGTAATAAGAGGGGCTTGAGTGATTTGTGTTTGACCCACCACCTGACTCCACTCGTGGATGATATTAAAAAGAAACAAAACCTTTCCTGCTTTGTAATCTGAAGCTTTTGTCAACATTAGATAGAATTTGAATCTTGACACCAACTAGCATTTCATAACCAAATCCTGACAGACAGATAATTATGATTTTTCTTTTTTCTAATGATATTAAGATACTGAAGCAGCCTTGAGAATGGGTTGTGAACCGAAATGTTTTCATTCTTGCAGTTCCTATCAGTCACAAATATGCCTTTGTTACATAGTAGACTTCTTTTTTTTTCTTCTTTTTTTCCTTTTGGCTGTAACTAGACTCAGTAAGTCGGTCACACTGTGTCCTATTTGCTTCTAAGCCAACAAGTTTCCATTGTCCTCTTTCCACAAGTCATGTGGAGAGATTTACATATAATGGGCTACCCTGTGTGAACCAAAATGGGTTCGCAGCTTTTAGTCCTGTAATTGTATCTTGTCTGACAAAACAGTGAATGCGGCTAAAGAAACCAAAGCGCAGACATCGGTTTAAAGAAGAACGAGACGGGAAGGTGTTCAGGTAGGAACAAAATTGAAGTGTGGAGTGAAAGGACCCAAGTGCAGATGCTGACAACACAGAGGTTAAATCAGCCAGAATAAAGCATGCCATTTATTCTGGCTGATCAAAATCTAAAAAGTAAAACAACAAAATCCAAAAAAACAAATCCAAGGAAGCTCCGAGGAGTCACAGAGAAACATATAAGAAGGTAAACAGCCACGAAGACAAGACAGAGGGGAGACTGCAATATTTATACACAAACGTGGAATCAGAGAATCGGACACAGGAGAGTAAAATGGCACCACTAAACCTAACTAAGACGATGGGACGGGGGGGAGTAAAACACAATGCAAGACATGAAATAACTACCGAAGTAAAAATGGAAGTGGATAACAATAACTGAAACAAAGAAGCTGCCATAAGCCATAAGCTAACGTACCCCATACCATCAGAAATGCAGGCTTTTGAACTGATAACAAGCTGGATGGTCCCGCTCCTCTTTACTCCAGGGAGCCCAGCATCCATGTTCATTTCAAAAAGAATTTCAAATTTTAATTTGTTGGACAACAGAACAGTTGTTTTTTGTTTTGTTTTTTGTTTTTTTGCTTCAGTCCATTTCTCGTGATTTTCAACAATGTCACTTGCACACAGAAATTTCTCCAGGTTCTCTGAATATTTTGATATTATGTACTGTAGACGGTGATATATTCAGTCTTGATTTTTACACTGAGGAACATTCTGAAATTGTTCCAAAATTTGCAGAGGCATTATTTTTTTTTTTTTTTTTTTTTTTTTTTTTACAGATCGGTGAATCTCTCTGCCTCTCCTTTTATACCCAATCATGTTACCAACCTTTTGCCAGTTAGTTGTAAAATGTTCCTTCAGTAATTTCTTTATATTTTTAGAGCCTTTTGTTGCCCCCATTCCAACATTTCCTCAATGTAAACATTTGAAACATTCTATGGTCTATTGTGACCATTGTCTATTGCATTTTGTGTTTGTTTACATTTTACACAGCATACCAACTCTTTCAGAATTGTTGTTGTACAAATAGTAGCTAACACAAAACAACAGCTGAAGGCATAAAATATTAGTAAATAAATGAAAATTAAAGCTAAATTGTTAGCAAAACTAAGAACCAAGAAGTCAAGAATCACACAGAGTAAAGAGATTAAGAATACTAAACTTCAAATTCATGAAACTAAACATGATTAACAAACAATCAATTTAAAAGTAACAAGAATAAAGCTGAAACATGAAATTAAGACCAAAAATAAACGAGCAATGAAAACAATCAGAACTCACAAAGTAGAAAACAAGAACCAGGACCAAGACACAAAATAGCACTTAGGGAGAATATAGTGGTGTTGAGCACAAAGACAATAGACCTTTTTTTGCAGCAAACTTGTTACATTTAGAAAGCTCTGGTAAAATTCTGCATGCTGTGTGTTCTAGTAAGCCATGGCAGTGAAACGCCTTGCACAAAAATGTAAGTGGAATGCATTCATCTGCTCTTCCTCTACTGTGACAAATCAAGATGGCTTTTGTAAAACAGGTCCATGACAAACTCAGAGTGGCAAACCAGTGGTATTCAGTGTGTGTGTGGGAAGCATGCAGGTGACAGAGAGGTGGGGATAGACAGAGTGGGATACACAGAAAAAGTTTATGAATCCTTTGGTATTAGCATGGATTCCTATGGAGGTTGTTGCTACTAAAGGAGGTTCCTTGAGAGTCCACTTACTTCTAGTCTGTACTGTGAGTACTCTCTGTCTTTAAAAACAACATAAAAATTAGAAGTGTGTCAGACTGCGAATGAAAAAGAAACTACATTTCATTAGTAATCAGTTCAAAAATCCTGCTTTTCTAGAGACTCAAAACAACCAAAATGAATGACAACAGGCAAACTGACGTATTCAATCACACGCAAGACTAGTGACCATGTTTGAGTGCACCTGAATGAAAAAAAATATGTCAGTAAATGCAAGAAATACATTTCTTTGGGGTATAATAAGTTCTCTTCCCCCCACCCGCCAGTAGCTTTGCCCTTTCTTCCAGCTTTGAAATGAAATATTTAAAACACAAATGAAGACTCTCAGACTATTGCAGGTGGAAGACACAGACCACTTGTGAGAAAAGGATGACCTCTGCATTGCTTTGGCAGTGCAGCACAACACTAACAAGAGGCATAAATGCTTTGGAAGGAAATTATGCTAATTTATGCAAGTTGTTGTCAAGCGTAATTATAGAAGAAGTAAATGAGGTCCTTGAAAGGGAAAGGTATAAAAAAAAAAAAAAAACGAGGTGAGCACAGTTAGTCTCAATGTAAGATCAGTGGCAGATACCCAGAGCAAAACTCCAGCACACAGCAGACCTCATGCTGTTTTAAACCAGCCAGGTGTACGTGACTGTACTCTATACTCTTGTATGAGGCAGAAATATGAATGCAAAAACAGGATGCATGTTTTTAGCTCTCTGGAACATTTATGCTGCCAGTCAGAAAGAACACAATGTAATGCTGCAATCTAATAGAAGTTAAGATCACCGTAATTAGTGCAAGGGGATTTTTTTTTTAATGTTTCAGATGTTTTTAAAGGGGTGGCATACTGTAGGGGGGGGGGACCAAGAACACACCAGGGGGACAGCAGAAAATCTGAATATTTAAAGAGAAATAAAATCAATGTAGGAAACTAGTGTAGAAAAGACAATTTCCACGCTCATGTGCAGCCAAGGCCTATTAAGTTCTTGTTAGTGATCATGATTGACTACAACTGGTAGTTTCTCTTTGCCAGCATAAAAAGGATTTGTTTGAGAGCAATCATTTGATTGGCCATAACTCAGAACGATGGGGAAGTTCAAGGAAATCAGTGAAGATCTAAGATCTAAGGAGAACTGTAGATTTATACGAGTTGGGAAGATCTCGTGGAACCATTTCAACTGCAGATTCCAGGATCATCAGCTCAGTAAGTACAAGTTATTCAGATATGTTACCACTTTCCCAGGGTCTGGAAGAAGAGTCAAACTGTCACCATCAGATGAGAGGAAAACGGTTAGGATGTTCAGGAACAACCAGGGAACCACCAAGGCTCAAGCCTGCCATGAACTGGAAACTGCTGGAACAAGCTTTACATTGTCATGGACTGACAGGGTGCAGGCCAAGAAAGACGTCCCTGGTCCAAAATTGACGCCTTCAAGGGTGACTGACATTTACAGCAGTAGTTCAAAGTGCATTTGATCAGACGTTTCAGCGGTGATATGCTCGGCATTAACCATCTGTTCACGGCAAGTAAGGGCAGGTAAAAGGCGTAATGGCGGTGATTGTTAAAGGGTTAAAGACCTTATAGTACCATTTCACCCCAATAACTCATATCACTCCAAGACTGATGGCTTAATTGTGTTTCCTAAGGTATTTAAAAGTAGACTGGGAGGCAGAGCCTTGAGCTTTCAGCCCCTCTTCCAAACTTCCCAGTTTGGATTTGGAAGACAGACGCCCTCTCTTCTTTTAAGATAAGGTTTAAAACTTTCCATTGATAAAGCTCTTGTTAGGGCTGGATTAGATGACCCTGAACCCTCCTTTAGTTACGTTGTAATAGGCCTAGGCTGGTGGGAGGCTTCCCATGATGCATTATCACCTGTTTTCACTGTCAATGTATTTGTACTGATTAGGATGCCTCCTGGGCGCCTCTTGGGTGAGGTGTTCCAGGTATGTCCTACTGGGAGGAGGCCCCAGGGTAGACCCAGGACACGCTGGAGAGATTATATCTCTCGGCTGGCCTGGGAACGCCTTGGGGTCCCTCTGGATGAGCTGGTGGAGGTGGCTGGGGAGAGGGAAGTGTGGGCTTCTCTGCTTGAGCTGCTGCCCCTGCGACCCGGTCCTGGATAAGCGGAAGAAAATGGATGGATGGAATGTATTTGTACCCCACTCTGTATTTAATCATTAGTTATTATTAATTTCTGGCTCTCTTCCACAGTTTCTTTTGTCCTGTTTCCCTCCCCTCACCCCCAACTGGTCACAGCAGATGGTGGCCTGGTTCTGCCGGAGGTTTCTTTCTGTTAAAAGAGAGTTTTTCCTTCCCACTGTCACCAACTGCTTGTTCATAGGGGGCCGTCTGATTGTTGGTGTTTTCTCTGTATTATTCTAGCGTCTTTACCTTACCTTGAGGCAACTGTTTGTTGTTAATTGGCCTTGTATGAATAAAATTGAATTGAATTGAATTGAATTGAATTGAATTGAATTGAATTGAATTGAATTGAATTGAATTGAATTGAATTGAACAGAACATTTGCTGAGAAGCAATAACCACAAAGTACATGTGAGGTTGATGGGAACACTGCATATCTAGCAGTGTTCCCATCAACACTGCTAGATATGCAGTGTTGATGGGAACACTGCATATCTGTGTTCCCATCAACACAGATATGTTGATGGGAACACATCAACATATGTTCCCATCAGTAAATGACTGAAAAACTGTGTTTTTCAGTCATTTACGTATGACTGAAAAACACAGTTAAGCTAATCCGAACAAACAATGCCAGCTAGGATAATTTGATATAGATAAACTTAAAATTTTGACTTCAGGCACAGAGTTTCACAAAGGAAAAAAATCTAATCACAAGCTCCAAACGTAAGGCAGTTTTGCCAACTGATGTTTTGAAGGGAAGGAAAACACAGCCAATCACAACTTTTAAGATAACCTGGCCTGATGTCTGTAGAAATGCTCAGAAAATGAAATTCTATGTTTCCATGCCAACTGGGTAACTTTTTCTGTTGAGTTTTGATGTGTCGAATGATCGAAAGCTCCAGGACAACTTCTTGTGACAAGGAAATCTGTCAGCTAGTTACCAGCTGGGACAGCATAGCTGGTATTGTTTTCACCTTGTGTGTACACATGTGTCTACGTCTGTGTGTGTTATTATGGCAAAATGAGATACGTGCTGCAGAAAGAAAGACACCAAAGCTGATTTTAAGCATTTTGGCAGGTGTTTATGCACAATTAAAATCACCTGCTTAACACTATACATGTGTCTCCCACATGTTGCCAAAAACAGCTCTGACCTGCGGTTGCATTAATAGCTCCTGTTGTGTCTGACACCAGGGTGTTGGTAGGTGATCATTTAGGTCTTGTGGGTTGCGCAGGGGGCTTATCGTGGATCAGGCCTGTTGCAGAACTCCTGTGAATGCTCAACTGGACTGAAATCTGAGGATTTTGGAGGCCATGTCAACACCCAGGGCTCTTTTTCATGCTCCCTGAGCTGATCCTGATCATTTTTGTTGTTGTCGTTGTCTATTTTCATCCAAGACTGGCTGTGCAATGGAGGGGGCGTGCTTGGTCTACAACAATATTTAGGTAATTAGTACATGTCAAAAAAACATCAATAGGAATGGAAAAATCCAAGGCTTCCCAGCAAAAATATTGCATATGTCAAGATGATAGTGACCCACTTCACCTGTCAGTGGTTTTAATGTTTGTGGCTGATGATATATGGCACCTGCACAGACTTTGTTGATCACAAAAACAAATTGGCACTGCAGTCAGCAGGACTTTGGATTGAACATGTTATTGTATTATCCAGATAATAGATCTTCTATACTGACACTGTAACATTTCTGCAGTAGAAACAGTCGTCAGGAGTTGTAGGAGGTATTTAAAGAAGAGTATTTGTACCCCGCATATTAAATATTTCAGCTTCAGATGCAGCAGATTATTAAATTGTTGGACTGAGGTGGTGCAGAAGCTTCATTATACTTCCATGCAGGTACTGTCAGTACATCTCTTTAATTCATATTCATTAAGTCATGTAAAGTAAGATATTGCACTCTGTTAGGATGAATGAGCTCAGGCATAATGACCTATACACCCCAGGTTGCTCATGACATGAATGAAATGGCAACAATTAGGCAAATTAATAATCCATATATATATATATAACTGTTGGCCTCACCAAAAAAATGACTCTGTGGTGTACAAGAAATTTTCAAGAGTTTAAAGCTATACATCAAGGTTAGTGCTGTATATTATGGTCCAAACAGTGTCATGCTGTTACTGATATAAAAACACACTGGTGTTTTCATGCTGTTCTAATCTTTTTTGGTACTTTGCCATACTCACACTCACTGGACATGCAGTAAGTTCCCCCGTTTTCCTGTCTTTGTCTTAAAACTAGAATGGCACCTCATATTTTAGTAGAGAAAAAAGACATATTCACATTGCTGCCCTCCTTGTTAGTTTCCTTCTGATTCACTACAGCGATACTAAAGCCAGTGAAGCATCACTCACTAAATCATACTGATGGCTTACAACAAGTCAGAGGAGGTGTGGAGAAAAAAAAAACAATTTACAAAGGGAGGATGATGATGCAGATAGTTGCTTCTCTCTAAAAGATAAAGCTCGGAGAGGCTGCCGAGATCATCAGACAGAGAGAGAGAGAGAGAGAGAGAAAAGACAAGATTGAATACCCAGTGCACCAGAAAGATTGGACACATTCTATCCACCAACCTGGAGTCTAAAAACACAGACTCCCTCAGGAGCAGCGAGAGGATGAGAGGATGGGGGAGCGGCGCGGCGTTGCTCGAGAATCAGGTGGTGAGTTTGGACCTGCGGGTGGGTAACACTTAAGCACAACAGATGGTGTTAAGTGTTGAATGTTGAAAAACAGATGAACCAGTACACTCATTAAGCCTGGCTCCTGGGTCAAGCGCGCCATGCCAAGAAGAAGAGAGAATGCTGCCCCAAACCAAGAAATCTGCAGAGGGAACATTTTAGATCAGTGTTTGTTCCTCCTGCTGTTAAAACATGTTTCAAACCTTGCAGTTAAAGTATAATTTCACAGTTTAGCAATAAATAACACAATGACTATCTGTGTACGCGCCACTATTAAAGAAGCGAGTTTCGGCACTCAACATTTTCAGTTGGACCTGCATTTTTATAATTATTCATTACTATAATCCAAATTGTGGCTCATCATGAAGCTTTCACCAACTCATTTGTACATGCAGGCTTCTCCCCAAGCAGCGCCATTTACGCTAACCAGAACACAATGCAAGCATGATGAGGGTTAATTAAGTCAGCGAACGGCTTCACGGTGCCAGGCCTACCCATAACATTTGTGGCAAGCCTCCTGTAAGCCCATGCAACATCAAGCAGCCATGTTCTTTGCACATCTAAATTCTTAATTGCATGCAAATAAGAATGACCCGAGTTCAAGATGTGAAGCAACAAATTCTGCTCATCACAAGGCTCGACATGAGAACCAAATTAAGCATAACAATGTACTTCACTGAGTGCATCTTAATGCAATGCCTCATGATTGTGGAAAGTCGCTGAAAGCGCTATAAAGACTTCTGTGTGTCAGGACACTACAAACTGTCATTAAAGTTATATGATTCATGTTTGGAATCAGTCCTGCAGTCCCTCCTCTCATCGCCTATTTTTCATCACGAGATCCAAGAACTCGCTCTCCAACTCCAACTCGCTCCAATCCTGCAATCCTGAATCAGGTCTGATCTGATGCTCTTCTCTATTCCCTTACCTCCCTCAGCCATCTGTCACATTGAGGTCCTTGCTGCCAAGCATCTCCTTTGAAAAGATTTTAAAGCTCATGCTGCCTCACACTTAACATTTTCCTGTTTAAACTATTTCTCACTTAGTTGAACAACTTTCGGAAGCTCCAATGATACAGCAGCAGATACATTCATGGCTACACAGAATTATTCTAGTGTGCTGTAATTGAAAGCACTGCTTTTTGTTTATGTGCGGCTGCATTTGCCCCCAAAAGATTTAATCTAAGGTGCTTAAGGTCCTTACACACAGAGTTGTATTATAAAGAAGATAAAATAATACAATAGTGTTTAAGTACATAGTATGCCTCAGTGTGTCTAATGTCTACATAGTCTGCTTCCAGTATGCCTGCAGTGTACCCCACACCCCCCCTCAAAAAAACACAGACACACACACTTCATGCCAATGCAGGCAGTCACTGTGGGCCCTATTACTGGTGTGAAATGTGGGGCACACACGGGCAGATTCAAACCCAGGACATTCTTGCTGTGGTTCGACAGCACTGACCACTGCTCCACCCTGCTGTAGAATAATTCATTCTAGATTTAGATCATTAGTAGATAAACAGTTCTTAGGTCTATGGGCTACAGTTAGTTTAGTATCTGCATTAAAGGTACCATATTAAGTTTTCTATATTAGAGCAGAATACTGTCTAGGCCTACTCCAGGCTGCTGTTTCCACAGATGGTATTTCCAACCAAGTAATCCGTCTAACTTATTGATCATATTAATACTGCCATGAGCCATGTCTGAGTTTTTGGAATGACATACAGATGCATTACCACTTAGGGGTGGCTGTGGCTCAGAAGACAGAGCAGGTCATCTACTAATTGGAAGGTTGCTGGTTCTGCATGCTAAAGTATCCTTGGGCAAGATTTGAACCCTGAGTTGCTCCTGATGCATTCATCGGAGTGTGTGTGTGTGTGTGTGAATGTTAGACAGAAAGCAGTTAGATGTAGAAAGAGCTTGTATGAATGTGTGTGTGTGAATGGTTGAATGAGACATGCTCTATAAAGCACTTTGAGTTCTCATGTAGAGTAGAAAAGTGCTTTTTGTCCAGAATTGTATTTAAAATCCTTCTCTTCACATACAAGGTCTTGTAATCAGGCTCCATCTTATCTTAAAGAACTCATAGTACCCCAGCAGAGCACTTTGCTCTCAGATTTCAGGTTTTCTTCTGGTTTCTAGGGTATTTAAAAGTAGAATGGGAGGCAAAGCCTTCAGTTTTCAGGCCAGTCTTCTGTGGGACCAGCTCCCAGCTTGGATTCTGGAGACAGACACCTTCTCTACTTTTAAGATTAGGCTTAAAACTGCAACTGTTTGTTGCAATTTGGCACTAAATAAAAAAAATTGAATTGAATTGAATTATATAAGAACAAGTCCATTTTAGCAGGTTTGAGTTTGAGTGTTGTCTGAGACTGCACATTTGCTTCAGTTGCTTTTTACTTCCTGTCCACTTACTGTTTGGTGAGATTTAGGCACAAAAGCTACTTGTTAGGGTGAGGAATGGGTCATGGTTTGGGTTAAAGGTTTGGTCCTGGACTGAGCACAGTTTGCTCTTCTCTTTCTCATTCCTGTTTCTTTGTGTAATAAATAAGAGGTAATGTACATTTTGTTGTCTCCTCTCCTGCATGATCTGAGGCCAAGCAGCTGTTGTGCAAAAGCATACTGTATGTTTTCTCCATCGTCCATATAACTGAAGAACAGATGTTTGACAAGTGACAATATAATTTGATTAATAACTGTAATCTGATTACTGTAACACATTCATTTTGGAGTACTGGTGTGATGAAAACCAGCGCGTATTTTACATGCAATCATGCACATGCCTGCTAGGGGCTGCTTAACTTTAATATGTAGCTACATTTGTTACCATATAACAGCTTTGACAAAAACAAAAAAACAACTCATTTTCTGGCTCATTTTCTGACCTGTCAGGTTGTCTTCTGTGGATAAGCAGTCTCTTTATTTCATTCATACATTATAACAGATTATACAAACATATGAACATTTATTCTAGTTTGCACATATTCCAAATTTTGAAAGATTTGCCATTTTAAATATAGAGGCTCTGATTTGTGACCCACTGAGTCAGTCACTTGAATAGTTCATACCAGGATTTCATTTTTGCTCTTAGCTATTATGTTAGAAGTAAAACTATTAAGTGAAGGCCTATTCAGATGTGAATATCAGTGCTCGGGGGCTTGTTATCTGAATTATGTATTGATACCTGCTGCATGCTCACGTATCACCTCTGTGTTCTCTGTCACACCTTGTGAATGCTGAAAATGATTATCATATTTGAAGTGGAAATGGTTCCTGATATGGCAAACAAAGATTCCCAAAATTAAGCATTGCACAGAGGATGGATTCACAGTACCAGCAGTTCTGAAATCACTGCTGTTAGCATGACTGTTTTTTTTGTTTTTTGTTTGTTTATCATTCTTTTGCACACAGTTGCTCGGGGCCAAAGTCAAAAACAGAAAAATAGTTGTCTTGAAGGAACGAGGCAGTGGCCATTTAGGAGCAAACATAATACAACTCTTTCTGTGATATTTCCATATCAGAATATGCAGCTGCAAGTTTGGTTTTTATTTCGCATGTTGTGTGCATTCAGATAGCTTTTTTTTTTATGTTCAGCAGTAAGCCCAGAGCACAATGTATTCTGGGACAAATATTCCACGTTTTCTGTCAGTGATTATTACAACACTATGAATGCAGCCACTAAATAGCACTGTGCTCTGGGGTGAATAAAACTTTGTAGAAATCCTCCTTGACCTTTGCCAAAATGCTTCAAGGTAGGCCTTTAAAAGCTTTGAAACATTATTGTCCCAGAGATATAAACTAGTGCTTGATTAAATATTCTGTGTAAATTCCCCCGTGTTATCATGAATGAACCCCTACTCCTTATCACCTCATGCCAGTCCCCTCTATAAATATTTACCCCAGAAAGTTGTGCCTGCAGAAGAATACCAATTCTATGTCAGCAGACCTTCGTGCTGAGGGGAGTGTGTGGCATGCCACAGAGTATTGGATTAACAGCAAGTAAATTAATACAGCATCTGTTCTTCCTCCCATTCACTTGGTTTAATATGCTTATATTCACTATGTATATGTGTTCCAACTGCATCACCATCTGTGCTTACATATACTCGGGTTTGGACTTTTGGGTGGTGGCCATCAGTGTGACAGACACGCCGTAATCTGATCATTTTTACACATCCAGATTTAATCCATAAAAAATATCATTGAAAAAGCCTTTTGTTCTCATAACTGTAGATTCTGAAGTTTTTTTGTTTTTTGCTGTTTTTTTAATCAAGAGAAACAGATAAGCCAGCTCCACCGACTGCCAGATATTGACTCTGAATATCTGAATGTATGACTTTATATCCTTACAGCTGGGCGAGCAAAAAGAAAATGATATTCCAACAATTTATTATATCCTATCCATAATGAGTAACATTCAAAGTTAAAGTAGCAGATGTTTGGGCATCCAAAGTTTCAGCTCTTATTTAATTATTATAAATAATGAATTATGCTAGTTTATTTGTTTTTTCTCAAATGTGCAACAGTGCAGATCGAAGATGTGTTTACCTGTCAAACAAGTCTTGTTTGATGGGTAAACACAGCTTTCAATCCCCACACTTCATGTGTCCAACATTGACTCTTTAAAATATCAGTTTTGAAGTCCACGCTGGAATAACCCTGATTCCATCACTATTACATCATCTTAAAAAGCTCCCCTCAGAGCTCAGAAACAGAGGAGATTTAAAAACTGTTCTCACAGACTGATTAAACTCATCTTGATATCAGTAGTTTGTCCATTTAAAGAAACCAAAAGCATTACAGATTTGTTCTGGTTTGGTTCTGATTGGTTCTGATTCTGACACACTCACCCATTTATATGAATGGGTGAGTGTGTCCAAACTTTTGACTGGTACTGTATGTTAGCTGAAACCCATGCTCAGTGTATTTTGCTGCCTTTATAGTTTGTCATCTTCAGATGTTTATGTACTTTAGTGTTGTTGGAAACTACATAAAGAAGCTTCACCACTTGTAATCATCCTTTATGCTGTGAGGTAGTCTTCTTCAGATATCATTTCTCTACAATTCTGACTGCGCGCACACAAGGACACAAGCTTCACTTGTTTCCTATATAGGAATCATTTTCACATAACATTTCACGGAATGTACTATAAGGAGATTAAATACTTATACGTTCCTAATGAAGGGTGTTATGGGGCAGTTGGATGAAGGTTTGAAGTTGTGTTTAACTGTTATTAGTCACACGGGGAACTGTGGGGCTAGCTCCTGGTTTTCGGCCCGTCCTTGGGTGGAGTTTCCATCCTCTCTGCACCTGTCCCTAATTAGTTAATCATGTGCTGGGTATTTCAAGTCTGGAGGTTACCTGAGTTCCTTGCCAGAGCATCCTCATCATCATGGTGAAGCCTAGGTCACCATGATGGCACTCTATTACCTGCACTCTATACAGTATATATGTTTGTCTATATTTATGCTTGTTAACCCATTGTCTCTTCACTCCTTTTAGTTTCCTGTCCTGTGCTCCTTTGGAAAACCAGCTTCTCTGGAAATTCTTTTTTCAAAGACCAGTGAAAGCCTCTAGCACTGCTTACCTGCCCAGACAGGAACACTTGGAAACCTATTTAGGAAAGGACTTAGCAGCTAACCTGCCTGCCCCCTCTTCACCTGCTTCACTCACCCTCCGTTAGAAACCTGCCTGCTGCCCAAGTACCCCTCCCAAGCATAGACTCACCTCTCCTGCAGCTATCTCCAACTATCAAAATAAATTCCATGAGCCACAGCTCCCTTCCGGGACTCTGCTAACGCTATCTCTCCTGTCCCGCAGGGCTCCCGTGTGTAAGACTTTATTAAAGCCCAGCCCTCCTGTCTCTACCACTTCACCATTGCACATTCACTTAACTATGAATAAACACTTTGAATTCACCAACTCTCACTTGAGTCTACTTTCTGGGTCAATGCAAGAACTCAGTATGACAAAGGCAAACAGATAAAGGATGAGATATAGCAAATTACACAAGAACTGGACTGAAAATAAGCGGTAACAGGTCTTATGGAGTGATGAATTCAAATTTGAAATGTTTGGTTCAAATCATCAATACATATGGAAGAGGTCAGGAGAGAGGTGCAACAGTGAGTGTCTACAGCCATCTGTAAAACACAGTGGAGGTTTTGTCATGGTTTGGGGCTGCATTTCAACCAGTGGTGCTGGAGAGCTCGTTAAAACTGATGGAATTATTCACAGAGAAATATTATCAGAAGACTACTTACTGTAGTATTCATACCAAATATTGACTTTCAAATCGTCTGTTTGCCTTCTATATTGCATTTCCATATTTGTTTGCACGTTTCAATAAATTACTGCACCTATTTCCAGTCAAAATATAAATTAATGGTGGCTCAAAACTTTTGCACAGCACCGTACATGTTTAATAATAGGGCTAAGTGTTTATATTCGTCATGTCCATTTTGGAGGGACAATATTTAAAAAAGAAATAGATATTAACATTTTATAAAAGCTACATAATCTTAAAATTGTTGTTGCCAAGTTTAATTTAGCCGTCTGCAGTAGCAGAGCGAGCTGACTCACAAGTGTGTGTGGGTGTGCGCTTCATTAAACCACAAAGAGTCGCTCTTCATGTAGCTTAAAATACATTATGGTCCCTTTCAAGGGCATTTTTTTTATAAAGGACTCTTGGGTTTCCAGCAAAAATGCAAACCCCTGTTATCTTCAGAGGAGGAATTTATTTGAAGTAAGCATAACATTAAAAAAATCTACAGCTGCATGTTTTTGTTTATTTGTTTGTTTGTTTTCTTTACTTTAAAGTACTGGCATGAATTCTACACAGCATCTATCTAATCTTCAGATTGGTTGCAAATGAAATGGAGCTAAAAGGCTTTTTATGTCCTTCCAATTAGCCCCTTAGCAAAAGAGGTTCCTGAAATTAGGCAGTCATGTCAATACAAATAACTTTGACCTCAAATCCTTTGTCCAAATGTAAACTCAACATCAAGATTCACCTCGATTATCTGTAAAACACATTAAATACACGTCCTGCTCCACACCGTTTCATACTCCCACAGAACCACTGCTCATGTTAATTAGGATCACAAGGAGGTTCTTCACATCCCCCCCAGCATCACTCTTAAAATTCTCACAGCAAGTGTAAAAGTACTGATTTCACACAATGGAGGGGCTGAAAGAAAACCCTAATCAGAAACAGTGTGACAGTCCCAGAGTTTTTATCAGCCCTGCCCCTCCTCCCTGTGATTTAGTCATTGTGGCAGTGCTGTCGAGCTGAGAGCCATCTATCAGCCTCACGGAGCCTCACAGAGCTGGGAGTTCCAAACCACAGCGATTGCCTCCAACCATTCCTTGTTTTCCCTCAGACACTTCTATTTAGATTTTGTCAAGATACACTCATCACATTATATGTATTGTTTCAGAGGGATGGGCACGGAGGTTCTCTTCTTTCTTATATCGTCGCAGTCCTTTCGTTAATACTCCCAACTCACCTCCTCAACAGATAAGAAAGTGAACATGTAACATGTACACAGGGACTTGGAGGTTTCGATTATTGTGGGTCCTTTAACAAAGAAAGATCTTTTTTTTCCTGATATTACAAGGTTTGGATAAAGAAACCATTATGGATGTGTGACTGAAACCACCTGTGGCTCCAAAATTTCCCCTCATATACTGTTTTACTGTACTGCTTTTTTCTGATGCTCACCGCTGGTAGTCGAAGTCATGTAGTAATTTCTTTGTCATAGCAATTTACAAAGACCATTAAAAAAAAAGCAAATACGCACAAAACTCAACTAAAGCTTCGTGATTACTGTTGTGAAACTGTGAGATGTGATGGGGGCACATAACCTGGATTAATCACTTAACCACAGTAACGTACTCTGTCTGCAGAGCGGATCAGAAACTTGAAACAAAGAGGGAGGATTCTTTATCACACTAAACACCTACATGTTGACAATACAGGAATAAAAAACTCCATGAAATAAAATGAAAAAAAAAAAACCCTTTCATTTCCAATGTGACAGTGTGACAGTGTGGAGGCTTTTTCAAGTAACATGCGGAGTCTGTGATTGGAAATCAAACTCTATTATCTTTAAGTCGTTTTAGAAAATATTCAGTGCAATCATAAATGTTATATTACGTGATTCTTTCCTATACCATTTATCCAGGATGACTGATGTTAGTTTCACCAATAACAAGAGAGGCAGACTGCACTGCACTTTTCATGATCTCAGCCAGGTTATTAGCTCTCAAACTCTGCATCTTTGTTGCTCTGCAGCCAAATTTGGCAACATAGTATTCATCTGGAGTCCTGTTGCTGGCCAGTCAGCATGTTTGAGTAAAATAATAACAGTTTGTTTGTTTTTTTTAAAAAAACTGCTGTTGGTCTCCAAAATCATAATTTATGATGCTGAGTTTATGTAAATTTAGTTTGACCAAGCAACTTTTTGTGACCTCTTCAGCAGCTCATACCTTATGATAGCAGTAAGCTCTTCTTTGAAAAGGATGCAGCGCAGCATTTTTTTTCTTTTGTTTTTATTTTCTTCTTTCTTAAATGCATATCTGGAAATGGTTTGATGAATAGGTAAATGAGAGTGAAGACACTGGAGAAATGGCATGAAAGCAAAACAACAGATGCTAAAGAACTCCACAGATCAGAGAGGAACTGCATTCTGTGTCACCGGTGAGTCACCGGCTCCATTGTTATTACAAAGCCTCAAACATAAAGCTACTGATGAGTTTGACAGCCCAACAATGCAATGCATCCTTGTAAGCTTTATGTATATATATTTAATGCAAGGCCTCACAATCAAAAACACAACATCCGTCATTCTTTGGGTGCTCAGCTGTTGCTGACTAAGCCGGTTAAGACTGTAAAAAGGGGGATAAGTGAGGGTTGCCAGTTTCGAGCGGCTCTCAGGTCTTCCGCTCTTTGAAGAAGAGCAAGTCTATTTAGCAATGCTGAGGCAATATGCCACATAGCAACATTTGCCTTTATCATCTCTGTACCTCCCCAAAATTCAATTTAACAATTTCGCTACTAATCCCCGGTGTGGATGTAATCCCTGAAAAAGTCACAATAACTGAGCCCATCCGGTTGCACAATACAAGAATTACATTCTGAGTTATCGCCGAAAACAGATAACTCCAATCATCTACAGAAAGAGCATTGTTCTGTCTTGCTCAAGACTTTCATCATTCACCAAGAGGAAAACGGAAGTCACTTTAACCAATCCATCATAAAACCTCTTCAGCCGTAATTTACAATATAGAAACCCCTAAAGATATTAACAGCAGCGACTGTGGAGAAACTTGAAATGGCTCCTCATTTTCTATAGCAAAAAGCATGAAAAGCCGGTTCATACTTCCGTCTGAAAATTGAAAGCAGCGCTGCAGGTGCACGTGTAATTGAATACTGTGTATGAAGGAACAGAGATCGGCAGAGGAAGCATGCAGATGGGCCACAACAGAATGATCCCGAGCCATCTGGAGTCTTTTGAGAAAATTCATACTTTGGCAGTGACGGGGGAGGAAGAGGAGGGGACGACTCTTTGGCAGGTGACCGGTTTTCAGAAATGGAACGTATAGACTCTTTGATAAGAAGAAGAGAAAAGATGCATTAAGTATGGGTTTAATATTTGGCGAAAAACATGACAAGCAAAGGCATATTTTATTCTGCTTTTAAATAAGCCACACTGATGCATACACTGTGTCCAAATTCCAACTTTGCACTCACAGTGTTAATGCGCAGCTGACTTTCTCTGAAAGTAACAAAATCAAGTGATTATAATTGTGACCCAGCAAAGGTACTGCAAACATTTTCAGGTTACAGTGAATTAATTGTGCTGCAGAGGCATGAAGTATGGGCTGTCATATCTCAACTCAACTCTGAGCAAAAGGTTATTCAAACAATAACACCCACAAAACAAGTCTATCTACCCCCTAAGCTGCTCTAGCACCAGCCTGCTGCGAGGAGGGGAAAAAAAACAGAGAGTCCAGGCATCTTAAAGTTTCCACTTTCTGGTTATCTGGGTATAATGTGTTTGGAGTCTGTAACCCTGCTGTATACAGAAAGGTTAAAGGGTCAGAGGAGGGAATTCATTATCCTTGAGCAGCTGCGGATTCCGGCGAGAGAGAGAGAGAGAGACCTTCAGATAGGACATACGTGCCTCTTCCTCACCTCTGCCAGCCCCCAGTATCTCCTCAACTAGCTCATGATGAATAGGCCCGATCAGTGGGCGAGCTGATTGGTGAGGCAAGTAGCATCAAGGCAACTGCAAAGATGAAGAGGAGGTAAGAAGTGTCTCATCTGGAAGAGACTGAATCTATGAGGCTAATATTAAATTCTGACAGTGCCGTGGAAGAGGTGCTACATGTACCAATGTTAGCAAGGACAATGCAGTGTTGGTGAGATTATTCAAATAAAGACTCTTTTTTGTTTTTTCATTCTGTTTTCATTTTAAGCGTATTAGCATTTAAATATACAATGAGCCAGCGCCTCATTATCGCCTTTTATGAAGCCAGTGACATAGTTACTGTGTGACTTTAAAGGTATCATCAGCCTCGCAATTGCTTTTTAAGTTTGCTTCATCAACCCTGTTATCGCTATTGTATGCTTTTTTATTCTCATAGCCTTTATCTCTCTACCACAGTCTGCTTAGCAATGCACAGTGCGATGATTGATGAGAAAAAAAACGCAGAAATTCTTGGAAATACCAGAATAAACACTGTAAAGTACATTAAATTGCTGAATGCTGCACTGGAACACAGCGACACTCAACACAGTGCAGAAAGCACTATTAAAGAGAGCTGAGTTGTAATTATGGTTTATAACATACCGGCTTAAAGAGCTGTAAAGCTACGAAGAACGTTTCTAATTCAAACTCAGGCTAAACTTTAAACAGAATATAAATTCGTATGAAAGATCCATCAAGTGAGGAAAAACAACTGCAGAAGAATATTTTAGTACTCAAAGCTCCACGTTGCTGATTTTAATTTGATTAAAAATGTATCAAATTACAGTAAATATTTAATTAATGGCGCAAATCCATGCATTACCATAGACGGTGTAAAAGATTGATGAAAGATGGAAGACTGCCACAAGATGGAAACAGCTGTCTTTGCAAAGAGACGTGTGGTCTGTGGGAAAACTGCTTTCTGACTTGACCTCTGTGAACACTTTGTCACTGAGTTTATAGGTTCACCCACTCGTCTTGGGTCATATTGAATAAACAGCAAAATCTGTCTTGTAAACACTCGAGTTTCAGAACGGGAATCCAGAAACCGTTGGTGATGTCACCGTAGCTACGTCCATCTTTAACACTGTCTGTGTGCGCTATCATTTTTTTTTCCTCTCAAACTTAACTTGTAAAATGGCAGCAGGTTGTAAGTCTTTGGTGGTGTGAGCTAGATCGGATAGAAAGGGTATTTATACCTGCAGTAGCCCTAACAACAAGCTAGCTTTTTCATCAGCTATTAATGTGATATTATGAGTAATAAGCTACATAATAGGCCACAGCACATTTTTTGTGTACATTTGTTCATATTGTTTACACATTTCGAGTCGAGTCAGAGGAACGACTCAGGAAATGTGACCATCCATCCGAGCGTGTGACTGCACAATGACAGCCAAAGACATGGCAAAAATGCTGATTTGTTTTTCTGTTAAGCTCTGGGATGGGATGAGATATTTCAAGTCTTCTTTTTTTCAGTCTTTTTAATAAACATTTATGATTTCAAATAGTCCTGCAAAGACAAATCTACCTGCACGAGAAAACTAGGTTTTAGAGGAGAAATATTTGACACTTCTGCTGTGTCTACATGCAGTGGCACTATGCCATTATTAGTTATGAGTACATTAGAGGGACTGGAGGACAGGTATTACATTTTCCATTTTGACTCATTTCTAATTCACAGTCTGATAATGCATTGTTCCATTCTTTATATGATTACATCCCTCATAACACAGTGAGTTTCCCAAAGCTTTTCTCCAAGTAATAACAAAAGCAAGAGACCATATGAAAATGCCACAATAACAAAGGATGTGGGAACAAAATACCTGGCAGCACAGAAGAGGTTCATCAAAAAAGAGAGATGGAAAAGAAGTTGGCTGTCTGTCACCTGGCAAAAAGAGAAGGCGATTTAATAACTCTGAACAAAGCCGTTCCCTCTAGCAAGTCAAACCTTTAATTACAAAACACGATGTGAGACCAAGGCCACCCCATATTGCCTTGGTAACCTTGATACAAATCATATAAAGCAAATGAAGCATTTAAAAGGGGAAGAAGAGAAGAAATAGCTTTGTAGTGCAACTCACAGACAGCGGAACCCAGAGACAGCAATGGAGACGAGTGAAGCCGGGAGAGAGACAGAGAGCTGCTCCAGAAGCAGGCGTATGAAAATTGATGGAGTCTGAGGAAGCAATTGATAGTTAGAGGACAGGAAGCAGGCTGTAAGGCAATTATCACTATCTCTGCCATTTGATTTAGGACCGTCTGAGTGTGTAATACTGTGAATTAATCACATCCAAGGGAGATATATCAAGAGCCCATTTCTGCCTTAAATTCCAATGATTCTTTTCCATTACTGGAAAACGTACTTTAGAGATGTTCTAATTAGCACATGATATGAATTTCCACTCATGCAGGGTATGTAAGCATGTAGGCAGACGAGAGACAGAAGGATAAGCTTGATGAGATATTTACCTCATCTGAATGCGCGGTGTGCAAGGCAGCTTAATCATCATAAAGCAAAGCTCCTGATAAATAACAAAAGGCATGATGCAACGTAAACCCACACAAACTTATGCAGGGAAAAAAGTGTAATATAGACATATGTAAAAAAAAAAAAAATGCAAGTGTTGACACCCGAGAGACTGAGTCCACACATACAGAACGCACATATGCATATATAAGCCATAATGTGCCACCCACGTGCAATCTTAGCAGGATGCTGCTCCAACTATTGCTCCCAGATGAACAGTTGATGTGTAAAACATTAGATTTAGGCGTGCAATATTATTTTTAGTCTATTAAGAGAGTGTTTGCGGCAAAAATTAAGTTTTATTTGTTTTCACAGAAGGTTTCATTCAACAAAAGGAGATAGCACACTGAACGCTGTTCAGTAATCCTGGCTGCAGATGGCCTCTAATGAGTTATACATCCTTGATGTATATACAGATATGCGGACCATTTGTGCCCCCTAATGGAAAGATTCATTCTTGTACGCATTGTGTGATAAATAAATAATAATAATAAATCTTAAAAGAGGTGTGTTTTTTTTTTAACATTTTGGAAAATGTTTCAGATCCTGAGACCGTTCAGAGCTCTTCATCCAAGATTAAAGTCATTGTGTGCTTCCCTGATTTACCTGAAAACTGGACAGCTGAGAAAAACCACCTGTTTTATATTTTTGCCATTTCTACCACAGTGGGACCAACGCTATGTTAGGTATGAGCATAAAAGCATTTCTTTATTCTACTAACAGTCTTTAAACTGCTAATTCACGCGTTACTTTATTCTTCATGAATATATGGTCATTACTAAAGAGCTGAACCTTTGAGCCATTTTAAGCTTTTGGTTTCATTTTTGGTTTTCAGAATCAGAAGGCTTTACTATGATACCATCATGTGGACCAGTCTGTCTATTTTAAGGTTACTGGGATGAAAAGAGTTCTTGGGAGAGATCAAATCTTCTCTGAAGACGTGAAACATGATATATATATATACAACCGTTTTACCTCAGAATTCCTCTTCATAGTTGCTTTTACCTAACATGAGACAAGTCCTTCAGTATGCTGTAGGATTGCTGTTGCTGTCAAACTGGGACTCTCACCAAACAACAAGGCTGCCCTCTAGTGGTGATAGAACAATAACTACCAATAAACAATAACGGGTATGTCTGAGAAGTGACTCCGTTCCTGTGCAGGTGTGTTTGCTGCATGCTCTTTACGTGTATTGCCTGAAAAGCTGTAGTCCAGGTTTATTACTTTTCCACTACTGTGGTGCATTTTATTAAGCATATTATATTCAGATGAGGTAAGCGTTTGCTTTCAGGACAATTACATGTACACTCACTGTCCACTTCACTGGTTACGCCTTGTTAGCACTGGGCTGGACCTCGTTTTTCCCTTCAGAACTGGCACAGATTCAACATTCCTCAGAGAGTTTGGTCCATATTGAAATGATAGCATCACACAGGTGCTTCAGATTTGTTAGCTTGCACATTCATGATGGAAATCCCATGTTAAATCCCAAAGGTGCCCTGTTGGATTGAGATCTCTTTTCTTTCTCTCTCTCTCTCTCTCTCTCTCTCTCTCTCTCTCTCTCTCTCTGGTCATTCTCTGTAAGCCCTAGAGATGGTTGTGTGGGGAAATCCCAGTAGATCAGCAGTTTATGAAATACTCAGAGCAACAACCATGCAATGTTCATAGTTTAAATCCCATTTCTTCCCAATTCTGATGCAGTTTGAACTTCAGCAGCTGGTCTTGACCATGTCTGCATGCCTAAATTCTGAGTTGCTGCCACATGACTGGCTGATTAGATACACTATGATTCCAAAAGTATTCACTCACCCATCCAAATCGTTGAATTCAGGTGTTCCAGTCACTTCCATGGGCACAGGTGTATAAAACCAAGCACCTAGACATGCAGACTGCTTCTACAAACATTTGTGAAAGAATGGGTCTCTCTCAGGAGCTCAGTGAATTCCAGCGTGGTACCGTGATAGGATGTCACCTGTGCAAAAAGTCCAGTCATGAAATGTCCTCTCTACTAAATATTCCACAGTCAACTGCTAGTGGTATTATAACAAAGTGGAAGCGATTGGGAACAACAGCAACACAGCCATGAAGTGGTAGGCCACGCATGCGCAGAGTGCACAGAGGTCACCAACTTTCTGCAGAGTCAATCACTACAGACCTCCAACCTTCATGTGGCCTTCAGATTAGCTCTAGAACAGTGTGTGTAGAGCTTCATGGAATGGGTTTCCATGGCCGAGCAGCTGCATCCAAGCCTTACATCACCAAGCACAATGCAAAGCGTTGGATGCAGTGGTGTAAAGACCGCCGCCACTGGACTCCAGAGCAGTGGAGATGTGTTCTCTGAAGTGATGAATCACACTTCCCCATCTGGCAATCTGGCTTCAGCATACCAAGACATTTGGGACAATTTCATGCTCTCAACTTTGTGGGAACAGTTTAGGGATGGCCCCTTCCAGTTCCAACATGACTGCACACCAGTGCACAAAACAAGGTCCATAAAGACATGGATGAGCGAGTTCAGTGTGGAAGAACATGACCTGCCTGCACAGAGTCCTGACCTCAACCTGATAGAACACCTTTGGGATGAATTAGAGCGGAGACTGTGAGCCAGGCCTTCTCATCCAACATCAGTGTCTGACCTCACAAATGAGCTTCTGGAACAATGGTCAAAAATTCCCATAAACACTCCTAAAGCTTGTGGAAAGCCTTCCCAAAAGAGTTGAAGCTGTTATAGCTGCATAATATTAAACACTATGGATTAAGAATAGGATGCTACTAAAGTTCATGTTCACGGATATGTGCGTGTGAAGGCACACGAATGAATACTTCTGGCAATACATGTATTTGCATTAACAAGCAGTTGAACAGATGTACCTAATGAAGTGGCCGTGATTGTATACCATGTGCAGCATTTACAGTCATAAACTTGTCTCGTGATTTCTTTTGTGTTTCATGAAAGATTACAGGTAGGGTTTGCAATGGAACTTACTTGGCAATGGTCTTCATAAACCTTAGCAGGATTTTAATTAATTCTGTTGTACAGTATTTCCTGATACTGTGTAGGCCCAAATGCACAAATGAAATAAAATCACTCTTAGGTTCCAGTAATCTAAAATATACAGACATTAACTTTATGATCTGTGGAAGCAAAGACAGTCTTAATGCTATAAAATAAAAAAGAAAAGAACGAAAAAAATATGGAACCTTAACACAATACTTTGTAGCCAGACTACTTTATTTTCTCCTTCAAATTTTGGTGTCTAGAAACTTCAGTGTCTCTGCTGGCATGTTATAGAAGGTAACAACCTGTCAGTGTTTTCATGAGTGAGCGAAAAGTTGATATTTTTATAAGCTGTACTTCATTTTCAAAAGGTTCTATTTAGGAACCTAAAAAAATATTTAAATTAATTGTTTGGAACACAATTTCGTAGGTAAATTTTAGGGGTGATTTCAAACACATTCGTACAGGTTCGTTACAAAAGGAAAACATTTCACAGCAGAGTTCCAAACTGGATCTAAACTGTGGCACCTCTTTACTCCCATATCATTCATAACCCGTACAAACACAATAGGAGAATTTCTGTAGTTACTGTAACACTTTATTTTCTTGAATACAACATAATATTAGTACAGTCAGTTACACATATTTTTTAGAGGCAGAAGACATTCTCATCCCTCTCACCCTGCTTTTCTGAAACGGATAAAGGGGAACCTTCAGTAGTATCAGAGTCTATATTTGTATACACGCACGCGCACACACACACACACACTTACATGGAGTCCTGGCCTTATTCCAGTTAAGATCTCAGGTTTGATCAGCATACAACGTAGATAGTCTGTGACAGAGTATCCTTGTTATATACAGTGTGGATTCAGACAGTGCATGATCAGACCGGTTAGAAGTTTTATAATAAGGGGAATTATGGTTAAATCTCCACTCAAATCGATGTCTTGCATTCTGTCTTTCAGTAAAGCCATCCCTGAAGCAATAACAGATTCACTGGCACATTACAGCACCGTCATGAACAAGGAGTGCAGTCATTAATATAGATCATTTCTGGCATTTGAGATTTTGCGAGATAAAAATCCAAGCGGCGATATCACAGAAGCCACACTCGTGTGATATCCTTATAAGAATTGCCATTAACCAAAGAGATAAACCAGAGGACTCTTGAGAGTGCGGCAGTATGAAATTACAATATTCATACCCATTACAATTCTGATGGGCAGGAGGACACAAAACACACTCCGAAAGGATGCAGCAAAACAGTAATGTGCTGTATTCCACCAGAACAATATTGTGCATTCATTTCTGAATGCTATTAGGTGGGGAGAAAATGGGATGCAAAGAAAAATTTCAAGAGAAATGAAACTATTTACAGAGTAAGAAAGAAGTGCAAGGCTAAGCGTTCATAGACATTCACACACTTATTATCCACAGTATATACCAAAAGACATGCGTAGAGGCACATATATATTCATCATACAAAAAAAAAAAAAAAAACTTACTAAAAGCAGGTCAGACACGGTTTGTTTGTTTTTTTTATCTGATCAATATGACAGTGACAATGGTTCACGCAAAGCACCGACGTCATGGGATGTGAAAAGGCAAAAGCTGAAGATCCAGCCCTTTGAATTAAAAAGAATTGAAAACAAAAAAGATTAACATCGTCACAACAACAAAGAGACATCAGTAATCTTCCACCCATCTTTTAACCAGTGTAAGGTGCCAGACCTGTTTTCAGCAGAAAGAAAAATGTCTGCTTTTCATAAGGAGGCAAAATATTTGGTTTTCAAATTGGGTTTTGACCTCCGTTGACATGATTAAACATTTGTTAGTGCCTTGGGAAATGAAAAAAATAATCCCAAACCTAACCTAAAGGAACAAAAAGAAAAAAGCACCAGTGTAAAACTTAACAGGAGTTAGGAGTTAGCATGAGGGACTACGGATATTAATTGTTTGATTTTAAATGCTACAATTTGATTAAGACAGTCAGTCCAGAGACAATTAAGAAGGCATTTGAAGGAACTAGCCTCTTAATTTTTCTGCTAATCTGTGCACAAAGACTGTTTTTCTTTCATGAAGTAAAACATTCCTTCAGACCGTCTAAAAGAAACTAATAAATAAAGAGAAGTAACGACGTAAGGGCTTGATGCGGGGTCTGCATTGCTACAGATCAGCTGCAAGATCCCCCATTTCCCCTTTTGTTAAGTCACAACAAAACACCCTCAGTCACTATTTAGTTCACTGTTGTTTGGCAGATCACAGAGAAGAAATAATCATAAGTCACTATCACAAGCTGATAACTTTCATTGACAAAAACATTTAAGTTATTTTAAAACAGTCACCATAGAGTAAAATAAATTAATCGCTTAAATGCTCACTCCTCCTTCTCATGGAGAGAGGCGCGCACGCGCTTGCGCACATAAAACGCAGTGAGAGCGCTGCAGCAGGCAGTGAAGATGAAGAGCGCGACGGCGTCATGCGCAAGATCCCCGTGAAGGCGCTCGTAGAAGGTGCGGCGCACTGTGAAGTCTGTTCGCAGCGCTTCGATCTGCACCAGGGTGCACACCACCACAAATACGTGAAAGATCTGGTGGCCCTGCCCGATGAAGTCACACTTCCCAGGGAACAAACTCTCTGGGTGGGGGCAGCAAAAGAAATAAGCGCTGATTAAGAAAAAGAGCACGTGGTAGATGTGGTACGTCACAATCGGGTCGGAGCAGCCATCCCGGTAGCAGCTGTAAATGCGATGGACCACAGGGCTTATGTCTAAGCAGTAAGCCAGGGCCGAGGGCACCACTTGAAAGAGCTTGAGGACTACCTTGGGCAGCTCGGGACTGGCATATTTGCCATAGCAGCAGCCGAAGCAAGTGAGCCAAGCCAGGAATGCCGCAGCGGGCAAAAAGAACCCTTGCACAGAAGTGTGCAACTCTTTCTCTATGGCGTAGTAGTAGTGTGCCAGAGCGCTCCCATACTGGTAGACAGCAACCCCCACATAGTCGAGGAAGTAGAAGGTGTAGTAGGAGAGCTCTGACTTGGCAGAGAGGAGATGAGCGAGGGCACTGAAGGAGAGGTAGGTGAAAGCTGCCAGGAGCACGATGAAGAGGGGCTGAGCGTGAGGATCACGCAAAAAATCCACCGTCTCTGAGATCTCCTGCCACTTCACCAAGATGATGAGGGCAGCCAACAGATGGGTCCACACATTGATGGTCTCGTTGTGCCTTTGGAAGAGAGTGAGAAAGTAGTAACGCCAGCTCAGGTCCGCCTGTCTGTACCCCGTGTGGATGTGGCGCTCGCGGAACACCCAAGGAACATCAGACAGTTTTACGGTGCAAGGCAGGGTTGGAAAGGCCGACTCCAGCAGCTGAGGGATCTGTCGCAGCTGCTGCACGTTGATAAACAGGCGACCGATCTGTTCCATCACCACCGTTGCCATGGCGAACTGGAGACCACAGAGGAGAGTCAGTCAATACCTTGCTTTGAGCCACATTTGTGTCAGCATGTATGAACACATGTATAGACTCTACTGCTTATGTGTTCCTGCAATACTACTGCTGTCACAAAGTGAAGTAGTGCAGTGGTTATTTGGTCACCCGATGGAATGACACCCAAAAACAACTGAGAAAAAAAAAATTTAAACAGTCATGAAGTTCACCAGGGAAACAGGAAAAGTTGACATTTTCATAGTTTTCATTACAAAAAATAATCAACAGATTGAACTGATTATAAATGCCATTATAAGATGCAATATTAAACTGGGGCTAATTGAAAGCACCTGGTTTAATGGGAAATAATCAACTAAATTAATTAACTCAATTTATTTTATTATTTTTTTTGGCCACCAGGGGGCAGTGAAACTGACAACTTGACTTGGTGTGACTTTTGTGACATGTCAAACATGAGAAACATTTCCGACTTCTTAGCAGCTCATTGCGCAACTGTGTCTACTGTTAGGTGCTCTGCTGGTAGTGTGCAGTGGGTTTGTCATGAAAAAAAATTACAGCCTGCTGTGGCTAAAACTGAGGTTGATAAGAGTCTAAATATGTGCAGCAATGATCTATAGATCAGTAGTGTAAAAGGCTCCAATAAAGATGAACTGCTCGTTGTTGTGTGCAGAGAGAAACTGTTTATGCTCCACTGTTAATAACACAAAATGTGGATGGGTGTAGGTTTAAGTGGTTCTATTTGAAAAGGTGAGTGAGCCACAATTTAATGAGCTCATCTGTGCTACACTCACCATAATGCATCACTATGAAGGGTGAATGCACACCACAGGACCTCAGGTGCAATAAAGCCCTGACCTCGGCTGCCTTTAGGCTCATAAATTCTGCCAGTGGGGCCTTCTCAGCATTGCTGATTGAAAATGGGTGAGATTACTTCCCAAAATGTGCAGAAAATGAAGCGGAATTATTGTTAAAGAAAAAAAAATGCATGATCGATTTGAAAATAGGTTTTCATATAAAAAGACTGGCAGTTGAAAAGGTGATGCTATTAAAATAGAAAGTACTGATGGGTAAAGTAAACTGGCAGGGTAGGCTGCCAACAACCTACTACACAGTTATCCAAAAAGACCCAGATATCACAGCATAACTAGTTAGCAGAAAGCATGAACTCTGCTCAGCCATTTCTACTCAGGCAGCAGCTAAATGACCACACAGTAATTTACATTTCATATGCTGATCTGCCTGTTTAGCTCTCCCTTTTCAAATTAAGCTTATTTTTGGAGCACAATGCGGGAAAGGTTGAAGTTTATAGAAATCTTTGTGTCAAACAAATAGTTTATTTTCTTTTTGGTGCAGCATGGGCCATTTAAATTAGATTTAGTAAGCTATGCGGAGAATGCTGATTCATACGTGCGTACTTAAGGGACTTCTATAGTGAGGCCGGGTCAATCGGTTAATCAGTATTTATTTTTGATTTCATGTGGTCACTCCTGGCTTTGGAGAAGGGACGGGGGAGGCAGAGAGCTGAGGCAGCAGCGCCGCAGAGATCAGGCAGTGAACAAGGGCCGGCGATAAGGAGGAAAGGCGTAGAGTGATGAATGGAACATTACATAACACAACCCCCATCCACATCCACACCCTCTGCTTCCAACAAGGGTTGAAATGCGTTCAAATATTTATGCGTGAAGAAAATTTCTCGAAAAATACCCAAGAGGCGCGTGTGCGCCTTGTGGGTATTAAACGCGGGCCTATACGGGCCTGTTGCAGCGAATTCCCGCGAGCAGATCTGCACCTGATCGGCATCGCTGTGTTCAAATTTGACACCCAGCGTCCGGGATACATTTGCATTCACCTTTCCACCGACCATCGTCTCCCTTCAGTTCCCCGTGGACGCCACACAACTCTGCAGTGAGGCATTTGTGTTGAATGAGCCTAAGAAATGCCGCTGCACACTGATAGAAAATGACAGGGCTTTGCGTTCGAGGCGCATCTCTCCACTAATGCAATGAATGTTCTAGATGACTCATAAACTGAGACTACTAAAAAATAAATAAGCATACCTGTCGACAGGAGAATCAATCCAAAGCCGTAGATAAAGGAGAGGATGAATGAATTAGAGCCGTGGAGAACATGGAGAACATTATTTGAAGGGGTGAGCAGACAGAGGATAAACGTGACGGGAGCGGCGCCTGTCGCTTCTCACGGCGCAGCCGCTGGTAGGGTGGATAACGCTTGGTGAACACTTTTGAACGGACGGATCTTCTAGCCTATCAGTAAACACAACGCTCCTCATGCAAATCGTTTTGACCAATGACAGCAGGTGCCTGGCAAATGAGTCCACCCACTCACCAAAGAAAATCTTCCACTGTCACAATAAGATCTTTAAATGTGTTATTTAACATCACACGGCTTAGTGTTATAACCTCGCCTTAATTAGTTTAAAAATTATGCAGCGTTAAGAACATATTCGGATAATAAGATATTTTGGTATTCTCAGGCTCATCAGTCTTTATGTATGTATTTCCTTCATGTTCAATTGGTAATTGCATCACTAGAAAATTTCCCTCTTATTTGCACAGTCTCACCTGCATGTAGTTTACAGTGTGTGGGTATAGGCTGCTAAATCTTACAACAGCTTTAATAAAGTTTTAAAGGACGTGCTGTTCTCATGCTGTTATTAACAGGACCCATCTCTGTCATGAAAGCCAAAAGTTCTGTCACCACTTGCTGCACCGTTCTTTTTCCTCAGTATTGTGACAAAGCCTGAATGTAAAACATGTTATCATGTAGCCTATAAAATTGGATAACATTTCTTCATCAGTGTTTCAGCTTCTGAGTTACCTTTCACTTCTAACTCCACTGGGCTTCATTTGGTTATCAAAGCAGGCAATTTCCCTGGCTGCTCGTTGTGGTAAAATCAAATCTATAGCCTATAATCTTTCTGTTGTTTAGAAAGTTTCAATTAGTTGCAGCATTTCTGAAAGATCTGTATTGTTTCTCAATCCAACCATCCTACTCCGTCTATATTCCCAGGTGGATTTAAGAGGTGTCCCTACAACAGGAACAAAGAAAATTATAATAATAATATGTGTTGGTCTTCTGAGTATTTATCCACTCTACAATGATCTGTATCTTAATGTCAGTTCTGGGGAACATGAGCTGAACGCCAATGCCACACATATCTTTGTGTAGCAAGAAAAAAGTCAGTCCAGAAATCCAGGAAAGGCTGAGAAAAGGTTCCTGAAACCAGCTTTTGTCCCCTGTGTGGTCAGACAGGCGAGGAGCCGTGCATTATAGGACATCGTTCCAGGCTGATGAGTTCAGCTGTTTCTTCCAAACACATGACAAAGAAGGATTGTGCAACGCTATGTGTGAGGGGAGCAATACAGACTCAAACACAGACACTCCTCTATAAACATTGTTACTGTATACTGTGAACACAAAGTATTAAATTCCTAAGAAACTTGAAACAAATGATTTGAATGGTGAATGGCTTATTATATATTAAGATATGTAGGATGGCACTGTTTCAGGGATAGTGTCTTTAAAAAAATAGTAACATTGTTATTATTTGTTGGATTTTAGCTTTGTAAGATTTTTTTCATTTTTGTTTTTATTTCCTATTATTATAAGATGACAGTCACTTGTATGCATGGTTGCAAAGGACTTTCACCAGTTGCCTGGAAGGGCGTGCACCAGATAAAGATCGTGAAAGATTAGGATGAAAATATTCTGACAAGCGAAAAGACTGTGCTGAGAAACTGGAAGGGGTCCTCTGAAGCAAAGAAGATGAGCGAGGGAAAAGGTGGGATCGTGTGGAGACTGTAAATCAGAAAGTCCCGATGAAAAACCTAAAGGCACGAGGAGCATCTGTGAGGGACGGCTGTGGAGCTCTATGTTTAACAAGAGGGTGTGTGTGAGGACAGGAGAAGCACGGTACTGCATGGTGTGCAGAGCTAAAATAGCATCAGACAAATTAAGCCATGTAGCATTAAGTTATGGTAAACAGAAAGCTAGGTTAAGAAGAGATCTGATGATTAAAGAGCAGCACCAGTTTCATACCAGGATAAAACACCACAGATATGATGTTTGATCTGTGGTCAGAATGAGTTTGCTTGTATTTGTGGACAGATAAAGAGGAAGTGCAGAGAGAAGAGGTGTGTTATTGCATGAGAAAGTTGACAGTGACAGAGAAGTATGTGAAGGTGATGCAGAATATTCATGAGGGTAGTGAGAAAGGTAGGACTGCTTAAAGAGTTGTCTCTGAGCTCTTTCCTTTGCCCTTTTGCAGACAAGATCTGCCAGGAGCCTCTGTGGACAGTAATAAACTAGAAGATGCTTGCAGATGACACTGTGAGCTGCAGTGAGAGCAGAGAGCAGTTAAGAAGATCCTGGAGAGTGTATGCTCTGGAGAAAAATCTAATGAAAGTCAGGACAGTCAGGAACAGGACAGAATATATGTGCATGAATGACAGGGAGGACAGGGGATTGGTAAGCAGAAGTGGCACTGGTGGAGGAGTTCAAAGGTCAAGTGCTCAAAGCAGCAAGAGGGGTGGAAAAGAGCCGAGGCACAGTGCACCGGATGGAGAAGAATGTCAGAAATGATTTATGACAGGTGGGTATACCAGCAAGAGTGAAAACAAAGGTTTACAAGATGGTAGTGAGACCAGCTATAGCAGGGTTGTCAAACATAAGGCCCCGGGGCCAAACTCGGCCCAGCAAAGAATCTAATCCGGCCCAATGGACAGCATAAATTTTGGACTTCATCTGTTTTACAGCATTTCCTACTGATAAAGACCTTCCTCTTGGCCAGTCATACTACAC
>JAVDPK010000926.1:252854-273745 GCA_034780415.1 Cichlasoma orientale | reverse complement strand
AGAAAGGGGAATTTCACTGGTCCAGCCCACTTAAGATCAAAATGGGCTGTATGTGGCCCACGATGTAAGATGAGTTTAACATCCCTGAGCTATAGGATGTTAAATGGGTTGGAAATGGTGCCACTAATGAAAAGGGTGGAGACCAAATGATGTGTCGCAAGAGGACATGCAGGTGGTTGTTGTGGTGGATAAAGAAGACGAAGAACTGACATAAGTTGATAAAAACAAAGGGTTCATCCACCAGCCTGACTTTAGTAAGTCGCTATAACTGTGCAAATAATTTTTACCTTTGCACTGTACAGATTATCATTATTTTAAAGTCTAATAGCTGTGAAGCTAAACTGCTTCAAATCATTAAGTTAAGAAGAGGTTAGTGACACTATAAATTATTCAACTGAAGAAAATGTACTTTTCTAACCTGTATTTCACTGAGTAAATACCAATACAAGGAAAAAAGGAAAAGAAAAAAAATCCTCATTTTCCATTTAAAGGAATAAAAAAATCTAACTTAAAAACCTTAACGCTCTAAAACTGCTGGGGCACAGGCCTGATCGGGCTGCCTGGGAGAGGGTGTCTGCTTTGTCAAAAGAGCCAAAACAAATCAATGATACAGCCATAGGATATATTGTTCATCTTAAGTAATCAAACATGTCAAGCAGGTTTAGAAAAGTCACTGAACGCAATCAACACTTAACCAATGCCACTTGGCACTGAGTGACCTTTCCATCTGAGTGCAAGTCTGTGCAAGACGTAAGCAAGGATAAACAAACCTATAAATGCTAACAGGAACTCCAAGTACTTACACAAAACAGCAGGCTGTGTGGCATGCAGGTGCTGCCTTATATCAGCCTGAAAAGGTCCAGTCAGTTGCTTCAGTGTAAAATGTAAAATCAACTGAAATAAGAAAAATAATTTTAAAAATTATAAGCACCCAAACTCTCACATCATTTGTTTCACTTTCAATTGCTAAGTGAGCATTTGACCCCCTGCTAACTCGTGCCCCGTACAAGAATATACATTTATCATATTTTCTGACACTATTGAGCAGGTCAGACATGCATGACTGCATAAAAAAAGTTATTTTATGTAAACGTGCTTTGACATATCAGCTTCACGCCTGTGCATTTTGACCAGTAAATGTTCCATAATTAAATTAAAAAAAAAAGAGGAATATTTTAAAACATCGGCCAGTGTTTCATAAGCTGACATCAGCATTTGTGCAAGTAATCCCTGAGCTAAAAGCTCACAAACCTGCATATGTTGATCTCAGGAAGCTTTGGCTAAGAGTTCAGCAGTGAGCTAAACAGGGAATGTTTTGAACTTTGAATCATGCTTGTTGATGAGGTCCAAGAAGAAAAATATGGAGCTGGGATTTAGTTTCGTAGGTCCACTTAAAGCTTACAGTCAGGTCCATAATTTATGAATTACAGACACTTTTATCCACAGTCCCCATTTTCAAAGGCTCAAAAGTAATTGAACCATTTACTGACAAGCAGTTGTGTTCCCTCATGATTTCATGACAAATGAAGCAGACATAATATCTGAAGTTGATTCAAAGTGTTGAATTTGCATTTTATAGCTTTCTGCTGTAATTTCAATATGAAAGAGAGATGTCAGTGTAGGAGTGTAGGAGGCCGTCATTAGGCTGAAAACCAAAAACAGACCTATCACAGAGAGCAAAAATATTAAGAGTGTCCAAATCAACTTCTAACAAAGTCAAGAACACTCTTGAGGAAGTCGGCATATCCTAGGCACCAATAAACTAGTGTTTAATGATGACGTGACTGCGGATTGAAGTAGCAGGGTGAACTGTGAAGTGTACAGGGATATACTCTCTGCACAGATTGAGCCAAATGCTGCAAAACAGTGCTTCACAGTGCAAATGGATAATGACTCAAAGCATACAGCAAAAGTAACCCAAAAGCTTCTCAAGGCAAAGAAATGGGATATTCTTTAATGGCCTAGTCAGAGCATGCTTTATAACTAAATACAAAACAGAAGGCAGACGTTTTTCCAGTTAATTTTGAGCTTCAAAATCACATTTACTGGGAAAAAAAAAAATCTTTGTACGAACCCTTTGAATTAAAGCCTGCACTTCAATCACATATTGCCTCTTTGACTTAAAATCCACTGTGGTGGATTTTGCCAAGAGGCAAAACTACAAAAATTATGTCTTTGCCCAACAAATTATGGACCAAAGTATAATTCAGTATTTTTCCCCCAGATTTCCTACAGCCACTGAAAGAACAGTGCATGCATAACTAATTCATTATGAGATTTTTGTTGGCACGAGCTGCTAAGTTAGAGACCATTTGCCAGCTCATGCAGAGAATACATCCTTTCATCTGCGCTTAAACTTTTTTTCTTCTAAAGAAAAAGCTCTGCCATGTTTTCATCGGCGACAAGATGTAGCTGGTGATCCGTGCGGAAACTGCCTGGTTAATATGAAGTAGGTCTTTTCACTTCTTTCATCCAGAAAATATCTGGTTTTTGATAACATTTAGAGGCTACTGGTAACTCACTGTAACAGAAGCTTGCACAATGGTAGAAAAAACACATTATTAATGTTTCTGTCATACCTGCACAATTATGAACCAGAAATTTGGCTCATGATCGCTTAAACAAAACTCCTCAACTGTAACAGTGCAATCAGATTGCAGCTTCACTGCTGGCTTGAGTTGGTGACAGCATGAAGATATGATAACATCTTAATTCTAATTATTACATCAATCAAGAACAGGAAGTGAAAAAAGAATAAAAAACTTTAATGGTGTAACAACATCACACAGTCTACACAAACATCAAGCTTTACCAAGAGTATATGTCAGAAAATGCCTCTTTAAAAAAGTAATAGAACCAGCTGCCAAAGAGAAGTGTACAGCAGAAAAGTCAGACTGCATCCTGACCTAACCGTCCAGGAGACCTGACTTACAGAATAATCAGAACTAATACAAAAATCAAACAGCTTATCTTTGGAGATGTAAAGACTGCATTACAGATAACAAGGGAATTAATTTTCTTGTTCTTTCATTGCCTCCTTGTTCTTTTTCACTTCTTCAAGCTTCTTGTCCTGTTTAAAAATAAGAATCTTATTATTTTTCTTTCTTTTCTTTTTTTTTAATATTTCACACGCTGGTGCCACACTGAGAGCTTACCTTCTCCTTAAACTTCTCATTGAGAGCTGCCATCCTAGCAGTGCGGTTCTCTTTGTTTGCCTCCATCTTCTGATTTAGCTTCTCCTGGGCCAGCTTGCTAAAGTTGCAGCTTTCCTCGATGGCCTTCTGGATGACCTCCTTCTCATGCTCTCGTTTCTCAGCGAAATGTTTCAGCACCTCTGCTTCGTGGCTCTGAGAGAAAGAAAAAAGACAACTGTTGCACTTTACAGGATCCTGAACACAGAGGGTAGACTTCTTTCCTCGGGTCTGCTCGTAATTCATGCTGTTAATCTAGATACCTTGCGCCTTTCTTCAGCAGCTTCCAGTTTCCTCTTAATCTCATCCAGCGATGTTTCCTTTTTCTTCGTCGGGGACAACGGAAAGTCCAGCTTTGCATCTGGGGTCGAGGGGCTTAGGATGACCTCAAATGCCTGACCTGATGCACGTCTGTTCAGCTCTTTCACTTGGATGTCTGTAAGACGGGACACTTGTGAGTGCCGACTAGCACCATAGTGAAGGGTAACACTGAGCTAAATTCAAATGTCAGCTGCATTTCTAAAGAAGCAATGAGGCATGATGTGATAAAACAAAGACTTTTGCTTAGTTTTGCGCAAGTCAGGCTTCTGAAGTAACATCAATGGACAATGCAGACCATTTCACACAATGTATACCTACCTTCACAGCTTGCCATTTTTGCAGAAATGCTGCGTGTAATGCCACTGTAGGGAGAGATTTAAAAAAAAAAAAAAGGGGGGACATTAATATTAACTAGTATCAACTGGAAGAGCATCAATGGCACTTGAAATGAAGCAGTACTTTTCAAGTACTTCCATATTCAGTGCAGCTGATGGTAACTGCTCATCTTTTTACATTTCATTGTCAAGGATGTCTTTGGAAAAATGCAAACAAACAAACTGGAGCAATTTCAGTGGGGACTGCGCACCATTAGGTGCTTCATTAGGTTTGTTTTTGTCCATCACAGCTCATAAGTGAAAACTTCACAGCTGTCAACTACCCTAGTGTTGCTCAGTTTTAAAGGTGGTCACACCTGTGGCTGCAGTGAGTCATCTTTTCCTTATTAATTCTAGTTATACAGCTGGCATCAGTTGCATATTATATACAGGTATAACGTCATATAACTGTTAACTTACAGGTAACAACATGACTCTAAATGTCAGGCAGAACAGGTTCTGCACCTCTCTGATGCCCCCCCGGTAATGTCAGCACAGAACGATCACCAGCAGAAGGGGTGTCTGTGGATAAGCATTGCTATAGACCACAGTGGTGATGCTGCTTGCCCACAGCTGGAGGCTGCATGCACGTGTTTTTTTTTTTTTTCTTTTTTCTGCATGAACCTACAAAAAATGGCGGGGGCGGGGCGAGACCTCTTTGCTTAGGCAGTGCAGTGAAAACAAAGACATAAAACTGTACTTGGAAGTTTCGTGTAAAACAAAGAAAAATAAGTGTAAACAGCGACAGCACCTGACACCTCAATACCCCCTCCCCCTTCAACTTGCTAGCAAAAAAAAAAAAAACGACAGCTAAACGAAGTCACATAACATAACAACAAAAAATTGGTTTAAATTAACTGATTAACTCATACTGCATGGAGAGATGTTAACAGAACAATATGTTGAAGATACAGCACAAAGCATTTGAAATTATCTTGTTTTTTTCTTCTACTTTGATGCACTAAAATCCACCTTTCTGTACAACACCCCTAACAATTAACTCCATCAATCACTACAGTTCGCTTCAGTGATGCGGATCAGAACCCTAAACTATTCAAAAAAGTGTCCAAAACACTCTGAAAACTCCACCAGCAGTGGTCTGAACGCCTGGTTAAACATATACATGAGACCATTGTTCTCACCGTCAAGTGCTTCAGCTTGAAGAGCAGCCCTGAGCCTCCTTTATCTTCTCTCTATTCAAACCGCCAACATCTGCACCTTCGCGCACAAACACACCGACGTCACCAGTGAGATTTGCATTCATTGGTCCAAGTCCACCAATCACAGCGAGCCTTACCACCGAGCGCGCCAGAATATGGGAGAAGGTAAGAAAAAAAAAAAAAACTACTGCTGAGTAACTGTCACTTAAATCATCCATATTAATGGAATATGTCATGATAAACATGCATTAAAGTAAATAGTAAATAGCCTGAATAATGTGAGCAGGTAAGTATTAGTTCAAATAGTACCGCCAATACGTGTTTCATATGTAACTCCTGTAGGTGTTTGTGTTCCCGTGTTGAGGGGTCTAACTGTAATAACATTAATAATTTCAAAAATAAGAAATTCTTTCATCAAAATATTCACATTTATGTTCTTTTTTTTGCATAAATAAAATCTCACTGATAGAACGCTACTGAGGTGTTTACAGTACTTGAACTGAGCCGCCATATTGGGTAAAATAACAGTTACTGTTTGCTTAAAAGTCATTATTTATATTTTGGGTCATTTAACCCAGAGGTTTGTCTACATGATAAAATAATGCAACATATATATTTTAACGTTATTAAACAGATGATGCATAAAGCCCTCTGTATGTTTGACTTTCTCACTTACGCAGCAATACCAAAAACTGATCAGCTGCTCGAGGATGCAACACATGAAATCAAATATAGGAATTCATTACGGAAAAACAGGCTATGGTCCATTTGAGAACACCTATTTTTTTCTGTCACTGCTAATGGTAGCTGAAAATAAATGGAGACTTTCATCATAGCTCAAAAGAATATTAAAGTTCAAGGGTCATTTAACTAGTAATGGATTCATTTATGAAATACAGCCATTTGCAAGGTATCTGCTGTTTCCACACAACCTCACAGTATACTAACGAACTGCTCTTTTCTCTCCTTAACCTCTGTCTAATATGGTGGTATTATAACACAACAAATGTATTCATTCATTTACTGTGTTATTATACCACCTTCACATCCATTTGCATTTCACCTTTCCAAGATGCAACCGCAAAACCTTTATGAAACTGGACAACTTCTCTCATGTCTCTTGAAGCTCTTCTTAGGAGAAAGACTAAAGGACAGTCTTTTGCAGTGAGTGATGAAGGAGAAGTGATGGATGAGAGGTAAGTTGCAATCCTGGCAGCTGCATTCTATGAACAGTAAAACAGAGAGACAGACATCGTATGCCAATAAAGTGAGCCTGCCAGTGTCAGAACAAAGATGTGATTATAGAAGAGGCGCAGGGGTAAGGTGCTATGCTATGTAAGAGGGGTTTTACACAGATTTTCAAAAAGCATCCAATCACCCACCTGCCTTTTTATAAGATGAAGATAACAAGGCTGATTCCTAATGGGAAGCAAGTGGCAGGTAGCACATTAGGAGAATTCACAATCCTGCACGTTATAGAATCAGTCTGTACATCTGTATTTATATTTTCTGATGACACATTCAGAATGGCTAAAATGATCTTTTCCTAGCCAAGAGTAAGGGGCTACTGCAGATGTACCTTTTTCTTCATGGTTTATTAGCTCTCTCTGACCTTGATTCACCTTGTCACACCTGTGCAGCTACAGACATTCATTTCAGTATAGATTTCAGTAACATGTGCTGGAGAGATCGACAGATATTCTTCATATAATCACTTGAGCCCTGCCAGCAGCCTGCCCGGATTTATTTATCCTAAACTAGCTGATAGTATTTGACTACTTGTACTAGCTTATGCCTGTGGGTAAACTGACTCCATCTAGGGATGTGAAATGTCACTTGTAGCTTGAAACTTTATTTACTTGCATAATGAAAAGACTGAAAGAAAGTAGTGTAAATTGCTGGTTAATGCTGCAACCTAGTGTTGGATATAGGAATTCCATCCATCCATTTTCTTCCGCTTATCCAATTCAGGGTCGCGGGCAATTTAGAATCACCAAACCTCTGGATATAGGAATTAATCTTACAATAATGTTAGGTGCAGTGCCAGTGATACGGTGATGTTGATTAAAAAAGTGGTTTTAAGTAAGCAACTTAAAGTTTCTTCGTTTAAAGAATCGTGCTGTAATTGCAGTGTAAAAAAAAGTGTTTTTTTTTTTTTAAGTTTGGTGAGTGAAGAAATGTTTGAAGTGGTTAAATTTACTTAGTCTGCCATCTACCATTTCTCAGTAATTCCACTTCTCATCAAGTATTTGGCACTGAAATTTTCCATGTTGCAGGTTATATTAAAATTACTATTAATAACCCTATCCCTGTTGGCTCCCTATGGTGCTGATGAACTAACAATACGACAACAGCAGGGACTTTAACAAGGCTTTCTCTGCCAGCACCTGACTGGCTCTCTTTGTTCATGTACTTTTAAACAGCAGACAGTGAGCTCCTGCTGAGGGAGAACACAGATGGTAGGTTTTGAGACTCCCTGCATTTATAGGCTTGTTCTGCTCTGTAAACTGTTGTTGGACTGGCAAAAGTCTTCAAAATGCCTCAGACTATACATAAACTCTTTTCTTCTTAGTTATACTAAGAATCTATGGGTATTTGGGCACATTTCAGGTGTTTCATACAGGGAACATAGCATAGTCAGTCCTAGTTCAATGGTTGAGTTGCGTCGGGCTTTTATTTTGAAAATCTCTCAAGCAACTTCCGATTGTTAGTCATCGTTTTTAACAGGTTTCAAGAGGACCAGCAAAGGCGTCGGAACATAAACATAAATTTCAGCATTTTGATGTCAAAATGGGGGCTTGCCTGGCTTTGTGCTCTTTAGCCAGCTGTGTAAGTATTTAATGTGAATGTCAGTTTAGATATTTCCGGAAGGCTCTTGTTTACTCTCTCACCGTTAGGTCAAACTAAGAATAACATTAGCAATTGATGTCAACGTGAATCATTAGTTTCACGTTAAGTATGTGATAGGTACCGCAAATGTAAGGCCGCTTAACTAGCTGGTAATTAATGTAATCTGAAATCTAGCAGTACTCGACGTTAAATTTAGGGAAGTTAGCGTAGCACGCTAGTCAGGAGGGAACAGGCCATTTGCATGGTGTTGTTAAAACGGAAAGTTAGTGACGTTTGATATTTAAAGCTGCCAAGTTACAAACCAAATGTAAGGCAAGCGATTTTTATTAGTCTTCTTAGGACAGCAGCTCCTTCTCAGACCGATAAAACAACTACAGGGTTGGTCCAACCGTTTTGATATAATAACTAGGTCACTGCTGAGAAAGGTGGAGTCTTTCGCGATGATATAATAAAATCCAGGGAGGGAAGTTATGCTTTAGATTTTATTTTTCTTAACAAAGCATTTACATCAGAGATGTGAATATTTTATATATATATATATATATATATTCTAAAACCTCCGCGTTTAATAACTAACCACCACAGTAGTTCAAACCTGTTTGAGTGCCATTATGCCTAAACAGGTGACATTTATTTAGGTGTGTATTTTTAACCCTATCTTGCCCAAAGCTGTAACCTTCTCTCTCTCTCTCTCTCTCTCTCTCTCTCTCTGTTTTTATTGCATCCTCCTTGTTTGGTTCCCCCTCCATCCCTGGCAGGCCTCATGTCTGTGTGGCTCAGCACCATGTCTTTTGTGTGGCTGCTGTCCCTCCTCCAATAACTCCACCATCACCCGCTTGGTTTTCTCTTTCTTTTTACTGATGGGAACCTTTGTGTCCGTCATCATGATACTTCCTGGAATGGAAACGCAGCTCCGCAAGGTAAGATCAGTGTTCATGTTGTCATGTAAATGTATAAAATAACATACAATAGTATACAGTATACTAATAAAATAATATACATCATGTAGTCATAATAAAAATGCTAATAAAAGTCATAGTAATGATCATAATAATAATATGCAAGGATGAATGGCATTGTGTGGAAGGAAACTTGGGCCTCAGTAGCTGTCGGCGACCATCTAAAAGGGAATGCCCTGTTCATGCAGGTCTAAAGATCGGGCAGTGACTGCACCCTAGTTTGCATGAAAGACGCCGACTTGTCTGCAGATACTCATCAGCTACTCTCAAAGCAGTAGTGAAACTGTGAAAAGTGCGATGCCACCTGGACGGTCGCCTTCAGAGTAAAAGTTGCACCCTTTGAAACGTGTTGGTTGCAGCTGTAAGCTTGTACTTTGAAGGCAAAACTTCTCCATTTCTGTTTTGCGCTGCACTTTTTCAAGTTTTGCTACAGCACAGAGAGTAAATGGCAAGTGTTTGCAGACAAACCGGTCCAGACAAAGTGCGGCTGATCATGGCAATGTGTTAGCAACCAGTTAAATCACAAGGAGGTTTTTTTGGTGCAGCACCTTCTTTGTGACTGCTTTCACCTGGCAACACCCGGCAACCACTTGCTAACCTTCTTGCAAACCTACTTCCACTAAAATAAATAAACACCTTTATTTAAAAGCCTGTATCTGGGAGACCTTTGCTAACTGTGGTTAATGCTGGACAGTATTTACAGTGAGTTTTTCAAAGCACGTGATAATTTGAAATGGGGATACTAAAAGTCAGGAATTCTAATGTGCTGCCTTTGAAAACAAACTTAATTGCAAGTTTGTTTGATCTGACTTTCATCTGTTTTACAGATCCCAGGATTTTGCAAGGGAGGAACTTCAATACCAATACCTGGTGTTGAAAACCAGGTTGACTGTAACGTCATCGTGGGGTACAAGTCTGTGTATCGAATGTGCTTTGCCATGACCTGCTTCTTCTTTCTGTTCTGCTTTATCATGATTCGTGTTCGTAGCAGTAAAGACCCACGTGCAGCTTTTCAAAATGGGTGAGAACTGAGTTGCTTTGCACAAAAAGGGTTCAGGGAGAGAGGTACAAGTAATACTTTTGTATGTCTTCTGTACTAATGGTGTGTTTGTAAATCCCTCAGCTTCTGGTTCTTTAAATTTCTGATCCTGGTTGGGATTACAGTGGGAGCCTTTTTCATCCCTGATGGAACATTTCACGATGGTACAAACATCTGTTTGTTGAATTACAAAAAAACCAGCAATATACTGTATTTTTCTTGAGAAGTAATAATGAAAATGTACATATTCCTGTTCAGCAGTGTGAGGACACTCTTTGTTCTGTCTTTTCCTTTTCATCTCACAGTGTGGTTTTACTTCGGCTTGGTGGGATCCTTTATCTTCATCTTAATCCAACTCATTCTCCTCATTGACTTTGCCTACTCCTGGAACAAAGCCTGGGTAGAAAATGCTGAAAGGGGAAACAAATGCTGGTTTGCAGGTAAAGCAAAAGTTGCATGATATTCTACACATTTGATGAGGTTTTTTGTTTTTTTTTTTGGTAGCACACAATATTTGAATTCAGTCATCCAGGACATTTGTAATCTAATTTAGTACTGATTTGTATTGCTATGTAACATTTCTGGCAAGATCAGCCAGAGCTTCTCTGCTGCCCGAGTCGTTTTTCAGATGTTTTTTTAAAAATAATTCTTTTATACTGCCATTCACATTATTTTGTATTCGTCTAAATTCCAGGGCTGCTGTCTTTCACTGGCCTCCACTATGCACTGGCTATTGCTGCTGTGGTGCTTTTCTACATTTACTATACAAAGGCCGATGACTGCACAGAGCACAAAGTCTTCATCAGCATCAACCTTATCTTATGCATCACCGTCTCCATTGTGTCCATCTTACCGAAGATACAGGTACAAATGTGGAAAATGTACTCCCAAATGTTGGATACCACGTAGCCACAATTGTAAAACATTGAAGGTATTTAATGTGATAGAATTTGTAAAATGTAAACAGTTTGGGGCAGTGCAGCGGTTCCCACTGTCACTTTAAAGCCTCAAGATTCTGGCTTTATACTTCCTGGTTGGCTGGTGCCTTTCGGAGTGCAGTTTGCATGTTCTACCGCAGTGTAAAGACATGTTTGTTAGGTTAACTGGTGAGGTTAAATTAGCCTTAGGTGCAAATGCGAGGGTGTGAATGGTGGTCTGTCTCAGTGTTAGGACCGTGTGGTATAATTGCTCAGAGTGTCACTCTGTGACAGCTGGGAGAGGCTCAAGCCTCCTGAGTTGGATAAGCATTTTAGAAAATGATAGATGCCCCAGTTAACAGTTTGGTAGATAGCTATTAAGTGTTAATCACTTACAGCAATCCTATTATTGTTGTTGCTGAACCCCCACTCAGCCTAAGCACTTTTTTTTTAATAGACAAAAACTTTTAATGTAAAGTGATTTTTAAGCTTAGCCTACTAGTTGTGTTAATTACACATAAAACACCATAAAACTACTGAGTTTAATGAAAATTGTAATTACCTGTTCAGCTGATACCTGTTATAGTAGTCTACACCATCCGTTGCTGTATGTGAACTTGGCTAACCATTACTTGGTGCTGTCTTACTGATCTTTTTCTTAAACTTACTGGGTTCTCTGCACCTATTATAAATATCCTATTTACCCTATATAAATAGGGTTCAAATTGCTGTTAACACTGAAAAAAACAATAATTAAACAATTAAATGAAAATGTTTATGTTACAGTATGTTCAAATAATATTACAGCATGAAGGAAAATGCAAATCAGTGACATCACCTGTACAGAGTGTGTATAATGACAGATGAGAAGGAATGGTGAACATGACAAACCTAAAGGTACTTTATGTAACTTCCAAAGTAAGTAAACATATTAACAGAATGTGAAGAAACTGCTATGAATTTATGTACAAAACATCTGTGGACTGGGAAAAAGATCAACTGAACTTAAAAATGGACTTTTGTGCTATACCAACCAGTCTGCACCAAATCCAGTGTGAGAAGAAGCGGAAATGCTGACGGAGAGGTAGATATGAATGAGGCAGCAAACATTTCCTAAAGGACGTGGAAAGCAGCCCTTATTACTACCAGCACTAATTCCCGGAAAGAAACCGTTATCAGCTGCAGAGAAAAACAATATAAAAATGTCAGCAAAGCTTAATCATCTGGTTCAGTTCCCACCCTCCCTGACGCAGTCAGTTAGCTATGAAGCAGACTGTATGGAACAGATGAAATGGGTGCATAGACCTTGTTTTAGGTTAGGTTTAAATAGAATCATCTGCTGTCTCTAATTAGTAAAATTTGATTTGGAAAAGTACAAAGAAAATATTCTTTTCCCCAGGCTCTGTTGAGGCTCTGTTGAGGTTGTGACAGAAACACCCCAGTACGTTCAAACACTGTTAAATAAACCTTCCTTTCAAAGCAGCTGAACATTTTATATTTTGAAGTTATTAAAATTTTTGCTCAGGAAGTGACTGTATATTTTTTCTGTTATTGACAGGAAGTTCAGCCATACTCTGGGCTGCTTCAGGCTTCCCTCATCTCCCTCTACACCATGTATGTCACTTGGTCTGCAATGACCAACAATCCAAGTGAGTCTCCTGATGTCTCAGTACAGACTCTTCTATAGCTTTCACTTGCATGCTGTTTTGTGATTATACTAACTGTTGCCTTTCAAATGTATGCGCTTGCTGTTTATCTGCTGCAGCATTTTTATTTGAAAGGTGAGTTGTGCCTGGTACTCTGAATGGAAAATTAGCTGACTACTAGTTAGCACACCCTCTGTGTCTCATTTTCATGTGATCTGCCTTTTCTTATGTAAATAGCCACAATGGATAGTGTTGTGCTGTGTTAATTTTATATCAAGATGTAGGCATCTCAGACCCGTTGACATGACACTGAAAATGCAACTCAGCTGCCCACAAAGAAGTGGATTTTTTTTTAAAATGTGAAGCCTCATCATCGTTTCAAAGAATAGTTGCTAGATATCAACAGCTGGGAATTTAATAACACACCACAGACCAGTAGACAAAAGTCAGTTTAATTTTGTTCCTTTTTGGTTTGATCACCCTCATCCAGTCGCAGCAGATGGCACCCCCACCCTGAGCCTGGTTCTGCCTGAGGTTACTTCCTGTTAAAAGGGAGTTTTCCTTCCCACTGTCCCCAAGTGCTTGCTCATAGGGCTTCGTATGATTGTTTGGGTTTTCTCTCTAATATTTTAGAGTCTTTACAATATAAAGCACCTTGAGCTGACTGGTGTTGTGATTTGGTGCAATATTGAATTGAGTTGAATGTTTCACTGTTGACAGTGAAATCAGTGAAACACTCGTGTGGAAGAAATACTGTTAAGAGGAAAACGGTTTTCTAATTTAATACGATCTAAGGGACAAATATGCACCTTTGATACTTTTAAGGTGGAACTTCAGTGCCATAAGTTACATAAGAATCAAAAAGGTGTGTTGAGATGAAAGTCAAATCCTTAAATTTATGTATATGTCAGTTTGCAAACAGGCTGACTGTATAATAATGTGCTTTTCCAACTATTTCATAATGTGGGTACAATTTTTGTGTGGTCTGTGTATTTTGCACCTTATAGATCGCAATTGTAACCCCAGCCTGTTGAGTCTAGTGTCAAACGTCAACACCACTGAACCATCTGGTGGCAGTTCCCCAGGACAGGTGCAGTGGTGGGATGCTCAGGGTATTGTGGGATTGATCATCTTCCTCTTCTGCACGCTCTACGCCAGGTGAGATTAGCAGTGCCAACAAATAGTATTAAGTTGTTTTCACTCTTGTATTTGCTTTTGTCAAACTGGCTCGTTCTGTCTCTCCCTCAGTATTCGTTCATCCAGTAACACCCAGGTAAACAAGCTGATGCAGACAGAGGAGGGTGGAGGGTCAGCTGAAGAGGGTGTGGTGGGAGAGGATGGCATACGGAGGGCCGTTGACAATGAAGAGGAGGGAGTCACTTACAGCTACTCCTTTTTCCACTTCCACCTCTGCCTGGCCTCTCTGTACATCATGATGACTCTTACCAACTGGTACAAGTAAGTACTCAGAACAGGCTGCCATGCATGAAACAGCAGATATGAATACGAGACAGACTTTTGACCCTGATGATGAAGTTAAAATCCAGAATTTGCCCTTCATCGGTTACTCGCATTTAGCTGCTTGTGGTGGAGGCGCAGTAGCAGCGGAGCTCCTTAATGACCGACTGAAAATTTTAAGAATTTAAAGATCAACAAAAGCAGAGGGTTAAACATGATTTTAATGTTGATGTGATGTTTAAACAGCCTCCAGTAGAACCACCAGAGGGCACACTAGTTCACCTGAAAGTTCTTCCTTCTTTCAGCACAGATTGAATGTCAGCTTCATGAATCATCTCAGTTTAGATGAACCTCACCCACCGCCACCACAGTGTTTTTTTGTTGGGTGTTTTGGGTTTTTTCTTTTTTCTTTCTTTCTTTCTTTCTTTTTTTTTTTTTAACAATTCATGTGTCCAGAGGAAGTGTAGATGAATTTCACTACATGTGGTTGGTTGAGTTGGTGTAAACTAAATTGTTACTTTTCCCTCTGTGTCCTCCCTCAGACCAGAAACCTCCAGCCAAGTCATGCAGAGCAGTATGCCAGCTGTTTGGGTGAAGATGAGTTCCAGCTGGCTGGGCCTCGGGCTCTACCTTTGGACCCTTGTTGCCCCTCTTATTTTCCCTGACAGGGATTTCAGCTGAGCATACATTTTCTTTTGGTTGTATTTGAATGTTTTTTGTTGTTTTGGGTTTTTTTTTGTTTTGTTTTGGGGTTGTTGTTTTTTTTTGGGGGGGGGGGGGGTCATATATTTGAATAATAAGACAATTTATTTCATTAATTTTTTTTTGACAGTCTGTTATTGTATTTGTTGGATTAATCCTCTTGGTTTGCTTATTGAGTGAAATTATTATTACAGATGCTGTTTTAAGCTGATTTTTTTTCTTTTGAAGTTTATCTGGTTTGGACTTGGGCATCTGAAGTAATTTCATTTTCCAGTGACTCACATTCATAGACTACTACCCTACCTTCTGTAGTGTGATCAAATGAGCGCCACTATCTTGGTTCTAAGTTTTAGGTTCCATAGAAAAGACTCAGCATCAAAGCACTTTTTCAATACCTCAGACGTTTCAGTTAGAGTCCCGTTTAAATGTCTTTTAGACCAGAGCTCTCTGATTGGACAGGTCTGGAATACCCCTGATTAGCCGTGCTCCTTTACTGCAGGGGGCACCAGGGAGAGCCCTGATCGGGAGCCTCAGAATGAGGTGAGTGTGAACACTAGATAAGACTAATGTGGCACACCCTTAAGATCATAACAGGGCTTCCCCGTTGCTACTAGGCTGCATGCAAATCCACGTGATTGCACCTTGAGCCTTGAGTCTAATCTCAACTCTTCCTTGTCTACTCCAAGCTGAGATAATTTATCTCCGGTGCTAAGCTTTTCCATGCCTGACTGTGTTTGGCCTCTGACGGCCACGGACAACAATCTATATATCCTGTATAGCAATCTGTTTGCAACAAGGAGACATGTATTGATCCGTAGCAGTTAGCATCATGCAGTGTGCAGCAGTACGGTTCAGGAGGTGAAGCATAAATCCCACACTACCTGTATTCTTACAAATGCCATTATATTGAGGAGGTTGCACAGTGAATTGTTGAGCCAAAAAAAGGGAATTATAAATGTTAAAATGTAAAAAACGATGATAATGCATTTCTGAATTGCTGTTAATGATTTTTATTGCTGGTATTGATATTCATAGTGATTTGATGGCTGTAATGTTGGTACAGTACTCTTGCATATGCATTATATACTTGTTACCTCAATTTCAGTATGACTGGAATGAGTTAAAATAAGATGAGTACATTTTGTAGTTGTGGGAAAAAAATTGTTACAATCCTGTTTTGTGTTCTTTTTAAACATTTCCGTTGTCAAAGACATGAATCAGATGTTTCTCTGGTTGCATATGAGTGTAGTAAATGATGTTTTTTCAAAGGTTTTCTGATTAGTGGATTTTTTTTTTTTTACATTGTTTATATATTTGATCCCACTAAGAATATGAATATTTAGAATGAATTTGTCATGTTGGATCATAATTTAACATTTCAAAACAATATTAAGTGCCTTTTTGTAGTCCCACTTTTCAGAATGTATGCTAATAGATCACTAATGCTGATGTGCTTATTATACCTTGCCTTACATTGTGGCGATCCAGTCATTGCATGCCATAAGGCACTGGTCTGTAACATAAACTGTAATTTTAATAAAGATGAAAGATTCCACTCACTGTCTTAATTGAGCCTCAATGCAAACTTTACAGTTCTGACATATTAAATAAATTGTAAGTACAAACATGTATCACACCAAAGCCTGTTTGAATAAAGGGAGGGGTGCTGCTTGTTTCTTCATATTTGGTGATGGTTTATGTTTTTCTAGGTAAAAGTCAATGGCTATGTTAACATTTAGGGTAATTTAGCTATCTTGTTATAGATTGCAAATAAACCCTTAATGCTTATGGGTCCCAGTCGTGGCTGTACGGTGATTGCGTTCTTTTCTCATCACGTAGATTAAAGTGATGAAGCACCAGAGTTTGGGAGTGAGGAGGAGCTCACAGGCACTGATTTTTCTTTTTTTTTTTTTCTTTTTCTTTTTTTTATCTGTCGATCAGTTGTGTGATTGAGGACACACATCAGCCACTAATGCCTTTGCTGATTGTACCTTTAGTTATTTTGCTGTCACACAAGTACAAAGCCAAACTGAAAGTGAATCCTTTCCCATCTATAAAAGGGTATAGCTCTGACCATGTTTTACACATTTTTCTTAACTCGAAATCAAAGCGGCAAATGTGTGCTATCAGTTCTCTGCACAGGGACCGCACAGTATGTGCCAATCTCCGCTGTGCTATTTCCTTCTTGCCTGGCTGGTAGACAGGACATGTTGGTTTTGGCTGCTACGCTCACTCGATCCAGTCGGCTCTGTGTGGAAATATTCAGGACACACTACCTCCTGTGGACTTCCACCCTCCTGCAGCAACACCCCTCCATCAGCCTATCCATTACAATCCTGAGTTGATGGATTGTACCTCCTTTAGTTGTGAGACTGAAATCTGATTTATTTCACGTTAAGAGGAGGAAACAAAGACTTCCTAAACACTGTAGGAAAGACAACAAAACTAAAACCTGTAAGAAAAAACAACTATGAGAGTAAAGGGATTTTTTTTTAATAGTAAGCAGTGTTTAAAATGTGTAAAATAGCAAAATTAAGACTACACAACATATTTCAATTTGGGCAAGCCAGTAAAACAACTGCCACAGCAAGCAGAGTGGATCCAGTGTGTGGTCGTGTGCTAGATGATTGTATTTTTGCAGATTGTGTGTGGCTCTGCAACATCTGCATATAGGACTTCACTGAAAACCTGAGCGATTTTTAACTGCACTTGTAGATGTGATATGTAATGCTCTGTTTCTGCATTTGGCTTGTTGTGATGCTGGAACACGGCATGCACACTGCATGAATGTTTGCCAGACTAAATGTTACCCCCCCCCCCCCTTTAGTTTGGTATTGAGTAGTAAACTCAATACCGAACAGAGGGAAGTGATGTCTGTCCTCTAACGGGAGCAGACTAACAGCACCTCTCTCAAATCTCTGGTGCTTTGACCTCACAAAATTGTTTACTCTTTTTTTTTCTGAAAGGGATCTCCTATTTCTTCATTTATCCTTTACTGACTCAAACATTTACATTATAAAACGATCAGACTTATGAAATAAAAGAACTCTTTGCCCCATATTCTTCTTTCATTAGTCCCATCTGAAATTTAACAGCCTCTGAATGCAGCCAACAGCGTCTGAGAACAAATTAGCTAAGCGTCATAAATTTCACTTTTATTTCCCCTGTTATCGTCAGGTGTACAAATGTGAACTCTGGTTTTCTCCTAGAGTAGATTTAAGGCACTCTTCATCTTTGGCCATTGGCTCCGGTGTCATAAATCCCACTTTCATTTCCTCTGTTATCATCAGATGCAATTTGTCGCTGTAATAATCAGGAGCTGTAATGTGCTGATTATGAGCCACTTAGTGTAGCTCTGCAGCCATGCTTAGTTAGGCCTCCTGGGATTTTTAATTTCAGATTGACTCAGACAATGGTTATCACTTGCAGTGTTAGCCCTGACCTTAATCTCCACTTTCATTATCCCACATTAGCTTGGAAATGTCAGTGTTTAGCTGCATTTGGCATTTTAACATTCTAGTCTAGAATAAGTTCCACCTCCACACTAAAACATCAGACTATTTCAGTTTTGTTTCACAGTTTCATATTACAAATATTGAACAGTGAGTAGTACATCTGCTGCTGGTGCTGATTTAGACTGCTATTGTTTTGTGAGAGGGTTGCACATCCCTGACCACCTCTTTGACAGAATGGCTGGAAATGCCTGTCTGAGGTGTAATTGGGTTTGAAGAGTGGAATCCAGGCCCATTAAATTATGCACTGCATGCAGGGGAGCTAATTGAGTTTGGACCCTGCTGGCATACTGCATGTGCACTGGAAACATTTACCCAACATTAAGCCCCAATTAGGCTTTTCGGGATTGGAAACTTGTTGCGGGATGATGGGAAGTGAAGATGCTGATGCCTGACAGACTGGGCTGTGCAGTTTCTCTCCACTAAGTATGGGCACTAATAGATCTGCTCGTTTCTATTGAACTGATGAACTTCCTCTGCATTTCCACAGTCTCACTCAGTGTGCCCAGGCTGCATTGCAAAGCAGTCGCTCTGCTCTAAGGTGGAAGTCTAAAAGTCTGAGTGTGTGTATGTGTGTGTGTGTGTGTGTGTGTGTGTGTGTAGGGCTCTCCTTTGCGCATGCTCTCCCTCAGCTCAGAGGAGCAGCTAATGCAGTTATATAATAGTTAGTGCAGCCGGCGTCTGCTGTGAGCCAAATGCCAGGCCAGTCTGGTTACATAAGCCTGTCAGAGTCATATTGTAGCACTACGGAGCGCTCACACCACAGCATGTCCCTGCTCCTTTCACCATCTCTTCCTCCGTCTCTCACTTCATAACACTGTTTTTTTTCCCTTTGCGCTCTCATCCTCTCCTTTTCTACACCTCTCCTCACATCCACCCCTCCCTCCCTCGCACTTTTCCCTTCCTTCCCTTTTCCTCTCTGCTGCAGCGCTGTTCTCAACCAGGAGAACAAAGAGTTTGCGTGCTGGATGCAGATGCACAGACAGCTCCGAAAATATGAGACACAAAAGCGCAGGACTATTTGTCCGCTCACAAGTATAGTGGACGAAATGTAATGCATCAGGACATGTGCAATTCAGTTAGTTGGATGCCTTTGCTGTGCACCTTGGCAGTGATGATGGGTGAGTCAGGTGAAGAGATAAGCTCTGGCGGCCGGTTACCACAACACGTGCACTCTGATGTCCACTGGCCTTTGAGTGCCATTTGATCTTCAGGAATGCCTTTCTCATTGACCTTTACACCTACCCCCCAAAACTCCCCTACTTATGGGCCTTCAGGCATGAGGAGGTCAGAAAGATATGGTCAGCAGCTCGACAGAAATGCACTCAGAGCAGTCAGATGTGCGCCAAAAACTGCAAACATGCCCCTTGAACGGTCCAACCTCGATTGGGAGAAGTTAATTAATTTATGGTTTCAGCCTTTGACAAATTATTGTATCGCTCTTTTTGTGTGATGTCATCACTACTTCAAGTAGACTGTTAACCCTTGTGGTGCAGCAGGGAGGTGTGTGGTGATGTTGTGGGTCCGTGGAGAAAATGTTAGTCTGTTGCTGCTGAATAAATAACACACCTAAAGACGCGCAGATCAGGAGTGCATGATCTGCTCAGTTTAGCTCCAAAACTCACACGCTCACTGTTTGAGGTTGCTTGGCTAATTAGAATTAATAGCATTAACCAGGAACTGCTCTCTTCAACCAATGGGGTCCTCCGCCTGCTCATGATTATTCATGAGTCGGGGCTCGGCGCGCCACCCCACTGGTGGAGGCTGACAGGAGGGCGGCGCCCACTGGACCTACCGTGCGGGGTGGTGCGGAGCCGCGGAGTGTGTTTTGCGTAGGGCGAGATGTTGTTTTTTTGTGACGATCAGCTGAACGTGGCATCGCTGTCCGGTCTGACACAACAGTGGGAAGCACAGCTAGCCCCTCCGGTTCTCCCTCCACAGAAACACGGGCACAGAGCAGCTGTACCCAGCGCATCACAATCCAGGAAATGCGGACTTCTGGCCCTTTCGCCACGGGATAAATGGCTGCAGCGTCAGTACTGTAGCAAGCTGGTAAATATTAACCTTATTGACTGTTTGTTACTTAGTTTCGTTTGGGTTATGGTGCTTGTCAGAGAGAGGAGGGGTGCGGTGTGAAGTTGACAGCTGATTCCGGTCGTTTTTTTCCCTTTGGTATTTTTTTTTGTTTGTTTGTTTTTTAACAGCTTGAGTGTGGCATGAAGTTGAGCTGCTTGCATTAGACGAGGCGTTATGATGACAAATGATTAGAGATGTGTTGCATATAGCGGACCTGAGCAGCAGTCCGTACAGAGGGATTTTTTGGCACCAAAGTACTGTACGGTGCGCTGAAGTAGCGACGGGGGCGCTGCACATATACAGCTGACAGCATATGCTTCATCATGTACCTTCATTCACCCCGGTTGCCCTTAATAACAAACCAGCCGAGGAGAGCAACAGTGGGGACTGGCACACGCATGCCATCTACACGCAAATATACGATTCACGATCACGCCTGTGAAGTTATTTGTAACGGGCTACACCTACACTTGCCAGATTTTTGGAGGATGACATCATGCTTTTGTACTCAGTTGATCTGCTGTTATTTGATAGATGGGCTGAGTTAACCAAGCAGGTTTTTTTGGTGGCTACTTGAAGTAAAGCCCCTGTATTATTTAGTTTTAATGTAACTCTATCTATCTATCTATCTATCTATCTATCTATCTATCTATCTATCTATCTATCTATCTATCTATCTATCTATC
>JAVDPK010000926.1:220386-252754 GCA_034780415.1 Cichlasoma orientale | reverse complement strand
GTGTGTGTGTGTGTGTGTGTGTGTGTGTGTGTGTGTGTGTGTGTGTGTGTGTGTGTGTGTGTGTGTGTGTGTTAGGATTTAATGTAGGCTAGACTCTGGCATTCCTTTCCCTCATCTTCCTGGCAAGGCCTTGACTGTGTGCTTCCCCACTCAAACCTGGCAGTCTAGACTGTCATGAATAATGTAAGCAGTGCTCTTCCCAACCTTAAAGCCTTCTAATTGCCCTGTTTAAGGGCTGCATCAACAGCTATGCTTGGAATCATTAAAATTACACCCTGATAGACCCAACTATATGAAGAGAGACATTTATTACAGCAGAGTTCAGGAAGACTATTAGTCTGCTTCCCCTCCCGCTCAATCCACAGAATCCTCCTTCTACATATCCAGACCCACTTGCTTTTTAACTGTCTTCACCCAGCTAGCTACATTTTTCTTGACCGTTTTTTTTTTAACCATATATTTCTTTCTTCAGTCAGTCAGCTCTTTTGTAAGTGCCATTTCTTCCGATCTAACTTACTCATCTTAATTTAGCTCTGGAGAGTAATGTGTCCCCATGCCTAAACACAGAAAAGCTATAGCCGCACCCAGAAGAAGTCCTCGTGTAAAGATGAGAATGTGGAAGCCAGAAAAGTGAAGATGGAGAGTTTTAATGTTGTTTCGGTTTGTTATGCTGTGTAATTGCTGAGTGTTGATGGTGAAAGTCTGCTGTAATCAAAGCGCTATGTCTGCTTAGAGAAACACACACTGTACAGATTATGGGCCCTTAGCAGATGTGGAGAAATGTGGAAATGGAGCTGAGAATCTGGCGAGTTGTTTCCAGGAGGAAGAGTGATTCACTTTCTTTTTATTCCACTTTAAACTAGCTCTAATGAAGGCTGACTGTGCTCTGTTTTTCCAGACATATGGAGAGAGTAAAAGCGTAGCTCATTATAAAGAACTGTCATTGCTGCCTTGCCACCACTGGCACCTTAAGCTGCAGTCTTCTGCAGGGTCTGTTTATTCAGCCACTGGATCACTAATTCAGTCTTTTCTCTCTTCCTCATTCCTCAGCTCTCTCCTTCCTTGTGCTTTATATGCATGTATAATAGGTACAAATAGGTACGTTTTCACCTCCTTTCAGTTGGTATCTGTGCGACGCATGAGGTATATGCAGTCTGCACTGTTGCAGAGATCTGCAGCTGTGAAGTGAACACACATGGCATTCTCCTTCATTGAGCACTAAAGGACAGATTCTGACACAGTTGTAAGTAGTATCAATGTCTTAGATAGTGAATGATACTCTGGACACGACTGTGCTGGGACTGTAAGCAGTTGGGCATGGCTGCTCAGCAATAATGTTATGATTGGCCCCATCCATTCCCACAATGTGTTTTGATTGGCTTTGGTACAAGAATCCCATGTCTTGAGTTGAGATGGAGTGCAGGTTTTGCAGTAAGTGGGGAAATATTACAGTACATACATCTTGATAAAATATGAAATTTCATCACGGCCTCGTCTCTGACTCTTTCTAATGAGCTGCACTTGGCTCCTCACAGACACAGCTTTCTAGTCGTGCAAGTGAGAAATAGCAGAATAGCTCAGTCTTGATGAAAGGTCTTATAGGACCATGTCACAGTGGACTAAGTGTGAAGACGCTACTCTTTTCTTGGCGCTCTCATAAACACTGCACCCTGGTGGCAGTATAGTGTGAGAGGCATAGGCTGACACCGAGCCGCTGTCGAGTCCTTTTATCCGCTAGAAAACAGCCCCCTCCATTTACCCCCTTGAGCTTTAGTGCCAAATCAGATATGCATGGGCCATATTTCCAACATTTGTTTTGACTCCTTGCCCTGACACTGCGGTCTCCTTTTCTGGTGCCTGTAGTTTGGATGTTGACTTTCTGGCCCTGAGCTGCTCTGATTCCTGCTGAGTGCGCAAGTCATCAGTTAGATATGATTATGATTCCCCCCGTTTGGAGTAGAACTCTTAATTTGAAGAGGGGTTAAAATTTTGCCAAAATCTAAGGAAATTAAGAGCTGTGCACACACGCTGTGTCTGTGCTCTCATATCAGATGAGCTCGTGTTCAGACTATTGTGTAGAACATCTTGACCTTACATTTTAATATAGATTTACAGCGCCCACTATCTTAATAAGAGTTTAAGTGAGGACAGATGAGAGCAATAACTTGCTGATGCATTTACCTTGTCAGTGTCGTCATGACGACGCTGACCCCGCTCAATACCGAGAAAGGTAGCCCAATTTGTCATGATATGATATGTGGAAGTAATTTTTAATATGACATTTGCTAATAAGACACTAATGATTTTGACCTTCAACTCAACCAGTGTAACACTTTTGGCTTTTTAAAAGCACTTAGTTAGCCTAAGTCTTCTTCACCAAGCCCGATGTGTTTTCAGTTTCTAAATACGATCCGTTGAGTTCTTGTTTTGACTGAAGGCAGCAGAGCAGGACCTTTTTTTTACTGCTGCGGCTTGTTTTGTTGCTTTTATCTAGTGAAACTTTCTATGTCCAATTTTATTGGGAAGTGAAGAGGGAAAATGAGGAGATCTAGACGGGTTATTTTTACAGCATTTTTTTTTTTACATGGACCTTTGTGATCAAATCTTTTTTGGTTTTATTAACGTATTTATAATTTCCCTTTTTCTTACTCAGTGCTTTCTTTGCTTTCTTTGCTTTTTCTTTTTCTTTAGACTCATTCAAAAGCTGAACAACTAACAGCCTTGCCAACCAACAAAGAAGATGCAAAAAAGACCTTGGGAGGACTTTTAAAATGGCTGAGGCTAGATAGAAGCAGGGCTGTTTTGTACGAAGAAATGATCCATGTTTACCTGCATCCATGCAGCTCCAGGGCATCTTTTAATGATGCCTCATTTTGTCCTCTTGAATAACTTTTGGCCCACTCTGAAAAAGGTCCACCATTTTGATTTACAACTTACTCTGTCGATGTTCCCCTGCCTCTGACCTCTCTGCTGCCATGCGGTTAGACCAATGAGGCTCCGAGAGCCCTTCGTTACGTGTCTGTGAGGTCTCCTCCCCACTCTATGGAGGCTGAGTCCAGCCATCCGGCTGATGGGGAGCGCTCTGGACGGCAAGCGCAGCAGCATGTGACATCTGAATCTTCATTAGGCTCTCGTCCACCTCAGCAGCCCCAGCAGCCTCCTAACCCTCATCCTGTACACAGAGCCTTGGGCCGCCTACAAAACCGCCAACCCAAGCGCACTGACCTGCTTCGGTTACAACAGCAGCAAGCAGTAGCATGGCAGCATTCAGACACCCCAGGTCCCTCGGGAGGCAGCTTCTTCTCTACAGCTTCCTCATCAACTTTATCTCTCCCCTCTACTTCCTCCACCCAGGGTGAGCATGCTCATGGGGTTCCATCTCACTCCAGCCAGCAGGGCCTAGAAGGGGTTAGCTCACCCAGGAAAGGGGAGAAGAAACCACAAAAACCAGGGAAATATGTGTGCACTTACTGTGGCCGTCCATGTGCCAAGCCAAGCGTTCTTCAGAAACACATACGCTCACATACAGGAGAAAGACCCTACCCATGTGCCCCCTGTGGGTTTTCCTTTAAGACGAAGAGCAACTTGTACAAGCACCGCAAGTCCCATGCCCATCGTATTAAAGCAGGTCTGGCGTCCAGTCGTGATGAGCCCAGTTTGAGTGGGGCAGAAGGCAGTGGCGCTGGAGAAGACCATGAGGAACACACAGAAGGAGAAAGCACTGAGTCTGAGGAAGAGACAGGCCAGCACAGAAAATCCTCTAAAGAAATGCTTGGGCAGCATCGGAAAGGAGGTAAAGATCGCCTGGGAAGGTCAGAGGAGAGCCAGAGGCCCGAAGACTCCCATGCTGTCAAGCAAAGACTTGCACTGAGGCTCAGTGAAAGAAAACGTGGGCCCATGGCTTCTCCGGATGATCCGCCCTCCTCCCTCTCCACCTCATCCTCTTCTCTTGGCCCTGGCAGTAAGGGCAGCACGGAATCTGGCTATTTCTCCGGATCAGGTAGTACTGACATATCCCAAGTTAGCCCCCCCAGTTCCAGTGCCAAAACCTACGCAGAAATTATTCTAGGGAAGTATGGAAGGCTGGGAGGGCAGCAACGTAGTCCCCACCAGCAGCAGCCTCATTCTTCACATTCCTCATCCTCAGGAACAGAGGAGAAGAACATCTCCTTTGCTGTACCCAAAACCCAAGTAATAGAACACATTACCAAGCTCATCACTATCAATGAAGCAGTAGTAGACACAAGTGAGATTGACAGCGTTAAGCCTCGACGCTCCTCCCTGTCACGGAAGAGCAGCATGGAGTCACCTAAATTTACTGCCCCTAAAGATCCCTATACCTTTGATCCCAAAGGAGAAGCCGCAGGCCCCAGTGGTTTGAGGCACATCCATAATCCTGATGCCGATCCACCGGGTACGCAGGAGCAGTCAGCAGTGCCTCTGCTTAGAAGCCACTCAATGCCAACATCTACCAGCCAAGGAGAGCCCTTCACTTCTGGCACCATGTCACCCAGAGGTTACCGTCTCTGCCAGTCTTTTGATGAGCAGCAAGCAGTGGTAGCAGAGATGAGGATTGGCCATGCCCAGCGTATGCTCAAGCGCCAGCCTGCCATAGAGGTTCCGCTGGGAGCTGAGTTAATGTTGGAGGAGCCCAGTCCCACTGCCTCCTCCTCAGCAAGAGCCACCGAACTAGCCAGGCAGCCACAACAACAGCAACAACAACAGCAAAAGAGTCCCAGTGTGTTTGAATGCGGAGCATGTGGGGCCCACTTCCAAGACAGTGACGTCTTCGAGGCCCACAGAGGCGTCTGCCCAGGGCAGGAACAAGAGAGTAGGGATGCAAGTAAAGCATGCAGTGGGGATCGTCCATTGATGATGCACTATAAGTTTAGAGCATTGGCCATGGCTGTGAGGAAGAGAAGGAAAGAGGAGAGTCTGGAGGAGGATCCTCCCAGCCCTGGATCTGTAGCTGTGTCAGGCAGCTCTGCAAGCCTCGTTTCAGTGCCACGCAGACCAGAGCAGAACCAGGCCCTCTCAGGTTTGTATATCTCTAGTAGTATATGTTCAGTAGCTAAAAATCACATTAAGTTACATAAGCAGTACATTTCTTCTCTTTAAGACCTTTTTTTTTCATCTTTTTTAGCATCTGAGATATGTAGTTATCATATAGCTAAATAGCTAAGCAAACATATACAAAAAGTGAATATCAAAATCTGCATCATTGTTTTAAAGTTAATCGTAACAGAAAGAGAAAGGGGGGGGGGGGCTACCATATCAAGTAACAATACACTGTAGATAAGTCCACAAAATGCTAAATGTCACCATTCAAGAGTCTAATACTAACGTCACATAATGGGAGCTAATTTTTCTGCTGTTTGTCTCTAGGTGTTTCCTTACAGACTGAGCCAAATCAACAGCAGCAGCAAGACAGGAAGGGAGTGTCTGTCATCCAACACACTAGTTCTTTTGAGAAGCAAGAGAGTATATCTATGGAAAGTCAAGAACCAGACCTCAGAGAGAGTCAGCAAACACAGCAACCTGAGCCAAAACCATCACCCTCTACATCTCGCCTCATCCGCCAGCCAAATATCCAAGTGCCAGAAATCCTTGTTACTGTGGAGCCTGATGCTGAAATGCCATCTGTGTCACCCCCACTGACAGCATCCTCATCAAAGGTAGATGTACTCTTTTGAGTTATTATTTATTTATTTATTACAGTTTTAGAATAGAATAGAATGGAACTTTATTGTCATCATACGTACAGCGAAATTAATCATTATACATACAACAAAATTTCGTTTCAAATTTTCATGCAATATGTTTGTGCAGTTTGGCATTCATTAACTTTGTCTGAAATAAGATACTAAATTTATAAACAATTTATCTGTCCTAGGAGGCAGAGAGAGTAGAGGAGTTCCACTGGCCTCAGCGTAGCCAAACATTGGCCCAGCTCCCTGCAGAGAAGCTGCCACCAAAGAAGAAAAGACTCAGGCTGGCAGAAGCTACCCAGTCCTCTGGGGAGTCTAGCTTTGAGTCTATGTCTTTGCCTCGCAGCCCCAGTCAAGAAAGCAACATCTCAAGCATTTCTGTGTCTTTTGAGGATGCAGCACAACCAGAGCAAGCGGCCCGAGGTCCCAGTAGCCAAAGCTCCCAGATGTTGATGGTGCCATCTGCTTCTCACCAACACCACCAAAGCCACAAGGAGATGAGGCGCTCAGCCTCAGAGCAGGCCCCAGCTAGTCCACAACAAACAGAGCAGATCCCAGAGACCAGAAGTAAGTCGTTTGACTATGGATCTCTGTCTCCTCAGCAGTCGGCAGCCTCCTGGAAAGAAAGGAGAAAGTGTCTTCTTGTGAAGCATGCTCCCTTAGGGGAACCAGAGCAGGAACTGGGGGGCAGAACTAGTCAGCTGTCCAGAGCAGAGAGTCCGCAACCTGGTCCTTCTCACTCTAACGTTCCTCCTCTGTACTCCACTGGAGTAAGCTCTCAGATCAGCCTGGATGCCACTGGAGAGACCTTGCAGCTGTTACAGCCACAAATGTCTCTGTTCTCTCAGGAGGTGCTTTCTTTGCAACCCAGAGGCCAACAAACATTCCCCCCAGGATCCTTGTCCCAGCTGCTCCCTGTCACCACAGCCATATCTGAACTAGTGTCCACCCAAATCATTCAAAGAGCATTTTTACCATCACACGCGGGCTCTCCAGCTATACATATACATCCAGCACAAATCCACATGGCTGAAAGGTTGGGAATACCACTCCATCAGCTTCCCCCCCTTGTTCCTCGTCACATTTCTTCAAGGAATACATCTAGTCAGGCTGTGTATTTGCCTGTTCCTCCAAGATTTACCACATACACCCCTTCCCCTCACACTACAGAGAGCAGACCCTCCATTTCTTCTGTCTCTTCTCCACTGACTCAACAGTCCCTTGTAACAGTCTCCTACCACCACCCGAGGCCGGTCATTGCCACATGCCTGGCACAGCTTGCACCAGTAGTGTCTCTCGTGGTGCCAGTACGCCTCCAGACTCATATACCTACATATGCCAGTGCAATGTATACCACGCTGTCCCAGATTCTGGTTTCCACCCGCTCACAGGAACCAATTTCTTGCACGGCTATGGTCATCATGGGCCAGGTGGACCGGGAGATGCTGCCAAGGAACTACTTGACTGTCCCCTCTCCAGATGTCAAGAGCCTTCTTCCTTTATCTCTGTCATCGGAGCTGGCCTCAGGATCTGGAGAGGGATACGGTCCACTGGGGGCAGGAGGAAGTAAGCGTATGCTATCTCCTGCAGCCAGTCTTGAGCTCAGCACAGAAGCCCACCGTCACCAGAAAAGAGTTAAAGAGGAAGAGGAGGAGGAGGAGGAGGACGAGCATCATAAGGCAGAAGAAGAGAAGGGCCATGTGGAACCAAAGGTAGGACAGGAACAAGAAAGCAACGCCACTGGGAAAAAGCTGGAAGAGGGAGAGAATAAATCAGATGCGTTAGAAGTAAGAAGTGCGGATGTGCAGGGGCAGCCGGAACAAGAAACAAGAAAAAATGACAGGGAAGGAAAGGTGGGGGAGAAGGAAGCAACTGAGAAGATCAGTCAAAAACAGAAAGTGGTGTTAGCTGTGGAAGAGGGGGCAAGCACCTCTTCATTCCCCAGCCTCCACACTTCCACCTCAGTCAACTGGTGCTACCAAAAGTATGTCAAACCCAACCCATCTCCCCAGAGGGACCCCCGCACCTCAGTTTACTCTACCTGGAGTGTCAGTGCTCACAACCCCAACTTGCCAGGCATCAGCACTAAGGTGGCCTTGTCTCTGCTGTGCTCGAAACAGAAGCACACTTCTGAGATTTACACCATGGCCACGGCCCCAACGCCAGCCAAAGGCAAAGTGGTCCCTGAGAACAGCAGGACCCCACATGTGTCAGAGGTAAACATAAACACAATAAACATGCATTTACTGAATTTGCTTACATGATAACCAATCACGATCTGTTTAGGTCTTGAATGCTGCTCCATGTTAGAAGGCAAAGATCTGCAGTCTCCATCTCTTTAGACTGGTGACTGCAGATATTAGCATACTAGCATAACACACCCACTGTCAATGGTGGAGTTGTGCCATAGGGGACTGTGTTAGTGAAACATAATGAAAAAATCAGCGAGATACTCTTTGAACAATTAGAATTCGAGTTAATTCTGCTTTAACAACACTTAACATTTTATTATAAGTTGTTTTGAATTTTTCCATGTGTGTCTTGAGTGTAGGTACATGCCACCCCACCCAGCACCCTCACTGAAATAAAGGAACAGCAGCAGCCTGAAAAGGAAGAAAATAAAGAGATGCAAGAAGTGGAAAGACCATCCACCTCCAAACAGAGCGAGCCCTCTCGGGTTTGCATCTTTGAAGGAGGGTAAGAATCTTTTAATTCAGTAGTTGCAAAATATGGCAGTGCCTCATTACACATTTTTTTCCTGTAACAAACCAATACCTGGTGACTGCAAAACAGCCGCTATGGAGAGCTGACAAGAGTGCGCAGAGAAATATAATAACAGATGGGAGGCCACGGGTCCAGAGGGACTTCATTTGTACCTGCAGCCAAGCTTTTTCCTCTCACTGCTGGCACGAATGCCTGTGTTTTAGAGGTGTTAATTTGGAGAGATAGCAGTGTCTGTGTGTGCGTTTGTGTGTGCGACGGGGGGTGAAAAGGTTGTCTCTAACTTTATGAGACTCTCATTAATATTTTTTTATGGTTATAAAAAGTCACACAGAGGCACAGTATGAAGCAGTCTGCAAGCAGTCGGAGTCACAGTTGGGGCTGTCATGTTTGTCTACAGACCAGAGCAGGGTAACATATAAATGTCTTAGTGATTTTTCCCAGCACCGCCTGTCTCGTTCCCCGGGTTGAAGTGTCGAGAGCTAAAGTTTCCCCAGCAGATGATTCTGATTAAAGCTTTTCACACTGAAACGATGATAGAAATAGAAAACATTAAAAGGATGGAAACTTTAGAGCAGTGGAAAGGTGTAAAATATTGCCTTGCGGGGAGAATTTCATGTGATACTGGTTTTCCTTTTGGTATCATTTTTCCTTTTTGGTAATGATAGTTTTGTTTTTTTGTTTTTTTGTTTTCAGGAATGTCAACACTTGGCAAAGCCTGTGTTTCATACTTAGGTGCATGAATATCTAGTGTGAAGAAGCTGTCTGCGTAACAGTAGATAAGGCACTGAACTTCACACGCATTCCGAAAGTGCACTTTCATCCACACAAAACCCCAGAGGTGTTGCCCGTTTCACTCTGGCAGCTCTTCCAGTTTTACTTACCTGTGCATTATTTTTGTTTCATTCCCTCCAAACCTCCTCTGTGCCCTCTCTGTTTCTGTGCATCCCCACCCCTTGATGTCCTTCTGCATTTTCTCCATGCATGCAAATGGCCACGGCTACTCAGTCTTGAAGAGAACAGAATGCTTTTCATCCTGACTCATTATCCCTATCTCCCTTTTGTCAGGGCTTTGAAATCATAGCTGTGTGCCACTCATTTCATTCTAGAGAGCAGTCTTTTATGAATATGCATCATGCAGCTTTGTTTACGTTCCAGTGACTTGCCAGATTTTATCCTCATCCAGAGTTCTCTAGAGTTTAATAGCACCACACTTTCATTTGAATAACATCTCAGGAAATGGGCAACAATAGATGCTTTTTCATAGTCGTGGCAAAAGTCTGGGGAACTCGATGTGGGCATCAGCTGAACTGATTCAGTGAAAGCATGCTTGATTTCTCTGGTGCAAATGGTTAACCATTTAGATGTGTTACTTTGTAACACTTTAACTGTGCCAGTGAGCTGGATTAGGCTATTCCTGGGTCATAAATACAGCATGCGAGTTAAACGGAGACAATATTTGTCAAAAATATTAGTTTAGCCAAATTCTTTCTCTGATTAAGTTTGTTTCGGTACCTTCAGTAGTTCCTTTTGGTTGGAAGCATTATTCTCTCCACCATCTAACAAGGCGGTCATAAAGCCTAAAAACAATATTTTCGATTGAATGTACCGAGAGACGTGCTGCCGACTTAATGCTTGAGAAGTGAAGTGAAACTTCTGCCATGGTTTTATTTATTTATTTATTTATTTATTTTTCTGGGACGTGGGTGGATATTTTTAGCAGGAGCAAGAAATACATGCCAGGTAAACAGTAACCAGCTCCTGAATGAATACAACACAATGTCACTGTTGAGGCTTTTTCATAGTTGTGTAACATTTTGTTATGATTCGCTGTTACTGGTTCTGTTATACAACTGGGAACATTCACAGCCTGGTCTCTTGTAGATGTCTTGCACATCCTGTAATTAAGCACAGCATTCATTGGATATTTACAATTCAGAATGATTTGTAAGTTTCCCCATGAGTAGTGAATTTTTCATAGAGGACAATTCATTCGGATATAAGACATCTGTGGTACACTGCGTCTGCAAATAGCCTTTTGGTAAACATCAAGCTTGTGCAAAAACAATGTTTTTATAGACTAAACCTAAATGTGTCGCTTGATTTTTATATGTAGGATCTATTTTAGGTTGGTGGCCATAGCCAGGCTTCCCTTCCCTCTCTTTAGCTGCTGCTGTTGTTGGCAGGGCCACCCGATCGCAGCAGAATAGCTGGTATTCTTTGCACTCCCAGGGTGTAGTAGAGGGAACAGGGACTCAGTGCTGTAGGGGTTTTGGTGGGGCTTCCCCAACCCGCCACCATAAAGAAAGCCTTGTTTCCCAGTTTTGTGTGCGTGGGTGCGTGGGTGCATGCGTGCGTGTGTGTGTGTGTGTGTGTGTGTGTGTGTGTGTGTGCGTTTTATGCCATAAACACAGACTACCTTCCACAGTTATCTTTATTATTATCATTAAATCTGATGAGTGTGTAATGTGAAAGAAGAAAGAATGATGACTGCACTCTACACTAATCATCTAAGTATTTTTCAACTCACATTTGGGGGGGGGGGTCTGGGTCTGCTGCTTTCATTATCATCTTCTGGCCTCTTAGCAGCTGTTTTCAGGGTTTAACTGAAAACTAGATGATCAACATAATGCTCCGTCTCTCGAATAAATCAAGAAATCTCTGTGCGTATGTCTGCGTGTCTCACCTTCACCTGTCTCATAAAACATTCAAACATCAGATCCACTTCAAACTTGGCAGGTCCGCTGCTGAGGACACATGCAAGTGCAGTGCCGAATTTGAGGTTATTTGGATGAGCGGGTTTCATATTTTTTCTGCGGTTTTCTGCTACCATTGTTTTACTCAGGTTGACTGTTCTGCTCTGTGCAGGCTGGGAGAACTGTCATTGTGAATACAGTCATCGCCCTAATGCATTCTCTAGGCCCTTGCCACAAAGCTAAACCATCACAACTAGGTGACAAATTAAATTCAAAGGGCAAAAAAAAGTCCACACTTTTGCAATTTTTATAAAGCCTTAATGAAAAATGATCTAAGCTGACATCTTAGTGACATAAAAATCAGTAAACTTTTCTTTATTTTGCTTCCAGAATGAAATTTATTTAGCTTAGCTTCCTGCATATTTTTCGCTGTTTAGCCGCACCCCACCTGCCGCAGCTCAACGCAAACTCAACGCAGAAAGGCCCCCTCTGACCGGGAGGTTTGAGGAGGCCACAGTTGTAACCCCTGCCATGCCACGCTGATCTTATTTATTAATTTGTTTGCCAGCATGGTAGCCATGGTAGCCATGCCATGCCACACAGCACCACAAGAAAATTTGGGAAATTTGGGCACAGTTATAAAAAGAATGATTACTTGGTTCCCAGCGGTTATGTTGAAGCAAGCAGCCAATATAAGTCGACTTCCTGTTTGATTATTTTGCATCTGCCTCAATTAGCTCTGCTCTCAGGCTCGCTTTATGTGCATTTATTAGCAGTAGCACACACACTCATTCAGTAAATGTATGCTTATAGTGGTGCTCTTTTCAGTACAGAAATGATCTGGCTCTTAGCTTTCACATCAGCTGATTTGCCTGTAAGTGACACATTTAGGAACTGCACTAGTTTGGAAGATAACGAGAGGAATGTTTTTCGAGAGTAGACAGAGATATGAAATTTCAAAGAGGGGATATTATTGGACTTATAATCACCAGCTGGCCTGAAAAATAACTCTAAAGGAATCCTAATGTATCCTGCTCACCAATACCACGATAAGTTTGCAAATGGGTAATGTGAATGTTGTGTTTTCGGCTTGTTCCGTTTTCCTCGAGTGAGCCAAAATCTAACAAGTGCAGCTTTAAGATTTGCCATCTCTGATCTCTTATCTGTCTGTTTTTCATAGGTATAAGTCCAATGAAGAGTATGTTTATGTGAGAGGTCGCGGCAGGGGAAAGTACATATGTGGGGAGTGTGGCATCCGCTGCAAGAAGCCAAGCATGCTGAAAAAGCACATCAGAACGCACACTGATGTCCGTCCATACATTTGTAAACACTGCAACTTTGCCTTCAAAACCAAAGGTGACTGGAAAATTTGGATTTTACTTCAAATGCGAACTGTGCTTAAGTTCCTTCCATTATATAATGTAAAATCCCTCTTTGTGCCCGCTGATCACATTGTGGCTGTGCTGCTGAAATAATCTCATTTGTCTTAAACTCTTTTCTTTGTTCTTCCTAGGAAACCTTACAAAACACATGAAGTCAAAGGCTCATGGGAAAAAATGCCAGGCCATGGGAGTATCTGAGTCATCATTGGATGAGCCGGAGAGCGAGGAAACAGGTACTTCAGGGGGTGGGGATGAATCTCACATACTTCCCTTCCCCTGTGGAGAAATATTGGTACACAGCTGGATGAACTTCTGCCTGTGAAGAATAGTAGCTGTTCAGCACTGACAGCTTATGCAACGCTATGTTCTATTCTCCTCCCTCTGGCCTTGCATAAGAAATTTGAAAAAGTATAAGATAAATAAATGAAGAATACAGAGCATGCCACAGCGTCCTGATGATGTTGCAACAGTCTGGCTGCTGTAACTCGTTCTTAAGGATGTGTTCCCGGTATATAGCGATACAAAGCTGAACACTTTTGCCACAGTTGACACCTCCCCGTCTGAGCCACAAAAGAGCCTCAAAGCCCTCACGATCTCCTCCCTAACCTTCCTCTGCAACCCCTCCTCTCTCGCTGTCTCTTTCTTGCTGGCAGACTACACTCATCACAGCCAAGGATGCGCCATTTAAACTGTCTTTCCATTCACAAGGCTGTTGAGATAGTTTGTGAATAGAGGCATGGTGCTTTTCAATTAAATTCCATGCTTTTCATTCTCAGTCTATTTATAACGTGTTTGATGGGTGCTGGGTTTGGTTTGTCCTTCGCGTTACTGTTCTTACTCTTTGTGCTTGCTCCTTTAAATTGCTCTGTTGAGATGTTTTGGGACTTTTGCGTGAGGATTTATGGCACGACTTTGTACATTCATTACAAGAGTTTTAGGTTCACAGTGTTGGTGAGAAAAGATATTTAAAGAATTTGTGTTTTCTGTGTCTGCACAAATAGCAGGAAGTGAAGAACGTGTGTGCGGCTCTGAGGAGCAGGAGGAGCATCAGTTTTCTGATGTGGACGAGTCCGATGACGATGAAGACAATGATGAGGACGACGATGATGAAGAGGAAGAGGAGTCCACATCCCACGAGGACCCACCATCCTCCGTTTCGTCTGACACGCACCCGTCAACAGGGGGGCGTTCCAGCTCCAGCAGACACTCTAAGCAAGGCACTCCTGACCCCGAGCCCCCAGGTCCCACTCCCTCCACCAGTCAGGAGCCCTCCCCACGTGGAATTTGGCCCAGCAGAAGAGCGGCCTCGCCGGGTAGCAGGAGAGCAACGTTCTCCCGGCGAGGATGGAAGGCATCTCCTAGAGCCTTCTCCCCAAGCAGTGAGAGCTGTTCCCCCAGCCGCAGCCTCTCCCCCCGCCTGGAGTATTCGTTACCTATCCACAGCCTCTCTCCAAGAACAGAGCTGTCCTCGCCCAGCCGTCACGTGTCACCCTCCCCCGAAAGAGGACCTTCTCCCATCAGACCCCTTTCTCCTCTCCATCCCCTTTCACCCAGCTGCTATCGGTCATCTCAAGTTCCGACACCTCCCTCACCCCTGGGACTGCAGCATAGAACCCCTGGATACTTGCCCTGGGAGAGCCCTGGTACATCAGGTAGTCTTGTCAAACTGGTAAGTCTAATTTTTTTTTTTTTAAGTAAAGTATACATTTTTATAGATGAGTCATAGATAGGTGAGTACACTTTCAAACAGAGAAACATTAAGCAAGCAATATATCTTCTCTTTCAAAAAGATCTGAGGGTGCAGTACTTTGTGTACTAGTAGAGCAGGTTCATGAGTTGCAATAATGTAGTCTTTGCTCCTCCTACAGGAGAAAAGTGGAACAGCAGGAGAGGGGCCAGCATGGTCAGAAAGCAGCCTGTTTCCACCTGCTTTTCGGATTTCCACTTGTGAGGGTTATCCTGGCCACCAAACAACAGATAACATCTTCAGCCATCTTCCCATGCACTCCCAGCAAGCCAAGGTCCCTTATCTGATGATCCCAATAGGAGGGATCCAAATGGTACAGGCAAGACCAAGGTCCCACCCTACTACCCCCTCATCCCCAACCTCTCCCCCACTGGAGGGGCCGTCACTGGCCAGGTTTGAAACATACTGGGGCGGGACCCCCAGAACTCAAGGGCTTAGGACTCCTGGAGACCACTGGTCAGAGCACCAGACAACAGGAACCAGCCAGTCAGGGCAGCAAGGTCTTAGCACAGCACTAACATTTTCCAAACCAGAGTTGAAGACCACGGACTCAAAGCAATATGGCAGCTCACATAGCTCCGTCCACACCCACGGGTCTGCTGCTGAGACCACCGAACACTGCGCCAGAGACAGTTGTTCAAGAGCACCCCCTAGCCTAGCAGCACCAGTAGCCTCAAGTGTTGTTGGACAACAGCCAGAGAGAGAGGAACGACCATCTGGTAGTGAACTGGTGGAGGGAGGAGCTAAAGGAGACTCAGCCAGAGGAGACCAGAGCACTTAACATTGTCTACACTTTGATGCATCACGCATCTGATTTTGCTTTATTGGTTGCTACACTATTGTTTTTTTATTGCTTTGTTTTTATACATTTTTCAATACTATTGTTAATTTAAATGTTTGTTCATTGGCAATATTCAGGTTTGTTATAAAGATGCACTTTTTTCTTTATGAGAACAATATTTCTGTATGTGTGTGTATATACAGTATCAGTCAAACGTTTGGAATGGGTGAGTGTGTTCAAACTTTTGCATATATATATATATAGATATATATATATATATATGGTATCTATATTGATACTGGTAATGTAAATACAACCCTGTTTCCAAAAGAAGTTGGAATACTGTGTGAAATAAAACCAGAAAACAGTCATTTTCAAATTATTTACATCCCGTATTAAACTGAAAATAGAATAATACAAATGTTGAAAGTAGATCCATGATTGCTTTTAATTATATTTGGACATTTTCAACTTGAAGTTTGAAATTTCTTGTTTCAAGAAATTTGGGACAGGGACAAGTTTACCACTTTGTGGTGTTCCTCTTCAAAACTGTATGCAAGTGTTTAGAAAAGGATGACACCAAATTCTTTAACTTTGAGAGCAGTTTTTTCTTATTTTTGCTTTATACACAATTTCAAAACATTTGGGAACCCTGCCATATTTTTCATTGCTTAAAAAATAGAAAGAGAGGCAGGCCAGTGTGGCACCTGGACTCTTTTGCTACAGAGACACGTTGCCTTTCTTGTAATATGCAGAATAAATACGCAAGACCTTGCCTGAAAAAGACAATCCACACAACAGCGTATGTTGGTCCTAAACCTGTAAATATTGTTCGGCACAAGCCAGATGGCACATCTCTTTAGCCTAGAGGACATGGCATCCATAATTTCCAGAAGAATTTCACATTTTTTGATTCGTCAAACCATAGGGCCAGTTTTTCACTTCACTGCAGTGCATCTACTACAGGCTCAGGCTGCAGAGTTTCTGGCTTTATGCGGTCTTACTTTTTCACATGACTTTATGATTGTGACAGTTTGAAGATCATATTATTGGCTCTTTGCCATTTTTGTACCCAGTCATGTTAAAGAGTGACAATAAACCTAATGAGTTGTAGGATCTTCCACCTTGTGTGTGTTTTCCTAGTCTTGCAGAACCTTTCAGTCGCATGCCAAAATCTAAAGTAAGAAGACAAAGTACTTAATGTTTTGCTATTTTGAATTAATGGTTCAAATTATATGAAATTAACTGCACTCTGTTTTTATATGCATTTTATACGGGGTCCTGACTTTGTTGGAAACAAGGTTGTATATGTGAAAGGAATAAAAAATAAATTTGTAAATGACCAAAATCTTTCATCAAAAATAATTCCATTTTTGTTTGTCCAGTATTACTGAAAATTGTAGTTTCTTGTGCCTTTTATGTCCAGGTTTGTGTTTTGAGATGTATAGTACAGATAGACAAAGAGAAGGCTGTGAAATTTTATATACGCTTTTTTTTTTATGTTCTTCTGGAGGGTTAATAGTTTGTGTTTTGATTGGTTCTTTTCTAAAGGCCATTGCTTTAATGCCAGGGTAACCAAGAGTTGTGTCGCGGACATGCTGAAGGAGCAGCAGAAATGTGTCAAAGGAAATGCACTGAAGTTCTATTTTTATTACAAGAGATTTTAGAGTAGAATATATGTCTGTACAGGGAAGAGTGCTCCTTATTTATTATTATTTGATGATAATGATCATTGTTTCAAGATTGTTTCATTTTGTTTTTTAACTTTTTGTTATGGGGGGGACAAACTTTTATTACATCTGTGTGTCTTTTTCATGATGTTCTTGCATCTTGAACTGGTGGCAAAACGATAAGACACTGAGGTTTGGCTGGTACCAGAAGATCAAGTGCCCTGCAGATTTCACACAGCAAAATTTCTAGTCATTAAAGAAATTTTCAAAAATGCAACAGACTCTCTTGAGGTCGTGGCTTTCTTCTATTTTGCCGTAGCAGAACAGTTTGAACAGAACAGTTTGTTAAGTTTGGGACAAATTGTTTTCACACGTTTGATGATTTCTTAATATCATCAGCAGCGCTGTATTGGCTTTCCACAAGGAGTCAGTTCAGTCGAAAAGTGGTCAAAACATTAAAACTTTATGATAAACATCTACGATCTGGTTTTGCTAGACAAAGAGATAGCAATGTTGAACGTACAGTACTGTGCAAAAGTCTTGAGTCACCCCTCATTTCTTTATATTTTACTAGGAAAATGGGCAATAGGTGCAGTGATCTATTGAAACGTGTGCAAACATACATGGAAACCCAGCATATCAGGCAAAAACTGAGTTTTACCATTCTAACCTTTATTCTTTAACTCAACCTGAACTCTCTCGTCCAAACTTTCTTGGAATTTAAGTACCAGTTGTCTTCCCAGAGCGCTGTAAGTAGATTTACAGATAGATGTGGACAGTTCCTGTTGTACCTCTCTCCTAACCCCTCCCATATATATCGACATTCATCATTCAGTAACACCAGTTGCCACTGATTTTGATGTCAGACCTCAGCCTTTTCTCCCTATTTCCCTTCCTTAAGAATGGCTTCTTAACTGCCACCCTTCCACTGAGACCATTTTTGATGAGGCTTCAGTGAACAGTAGGTGAATAAACTGAAGGGCCAGATGCATCTCTCAGGTCCTGTGTCAGCTCTTTGTTGGATTTTTTCCTATTTATTAAGAACACGACTTTCAGGTACTGTGCTGCTGTAGATCGTTTTCAGATGTGACACTTCTTCTTTTGTCCCCTTCTTGTCCAGTTTTCTCATATTTTTTAAGGACACACTGCACACCATGCCAAGATATGCTGTTTTCAGCTAATAGCTCTTTAGGAATCACCTTGTTGATGCAGAAAGACAATTTTAATTCCTGTCAAACTGTGTTGTCTTTGGCATTTTTCAGAGATTCAACTAAAGAAAAACTGCTAGTAACAAAGTGACTAAAGATGTATGTTTAGACACTGTTACTAGCAGCTAAGTTGTTATGTGTGGACACGGCACAGGTTCATCCCCTGAGTTAGGAGCCTTTTTTTATGCTTGAATGATTCATAGATCGGTGTTAAGTAGCTTACGAAACCAAAAATCATTCCTCTGAAAATGGTCAGGTATAAAGACTGAACAGAAAATGAGTGAAAAAGCAGCCAATGTCCAAAGAAAAACTTTGAAAGACCTTGAGAAGACCTAAACAACTACTGCCCAAGACCATTTTTAAAAATTATTTAAAAAAAAAAAAGTCTGGCTCTTTAGAAACAAAATATAAAGAAATGAGTGGCGGCTCAAGACTTTTGCACAGTACAATAGAGGTGTGTTGAGATCTAGAGAGTGTTCACAACATTTTCATACTTACCAGATTAATCTTTGAGCTCTCATGTCTGTAAAGCTGGTATAAAGCCACACTAATCACAGTCAAACTGCGAATGTTCAACATGTTTCTGTCGGTGAGCCAAGCAGCTGTACAGCGTCAGCACCCCCACTAGATGTCACCAGTTTCAGGTGTCCATCAAAATGAGTTTTCTCTTCTACACCTCTGGTATGCTTTAATCAGGATGTACTCCTAAACCTAATTATAGAAACATTGAAATGTGTTTGCTTTCTGGTTCCACTGGCTCTAAATATCACTGGGGTCAACAGGAGACACACACGCCTTTCAAAAGAAATTCACTTTATCAATTCTTAACCAGCATAAACTCGTCACAGGTTATAAATTCCAAGAACTATGAGTGGCTATATGGGTCAGGCACGGGTAACTCCCATTTTTATTATGAAAGCACATATATTTATCACTACAAAGAATTTAAGTCTACAGAGATCAGCTTTTTTCACAGCTGACTGATCACGTTGGCAGCAATGGAGCTCCTGGTGTGTGTCAGGCAGTATAAACCAATATCAACACATAAAGCAATATTCATAAACAGTATCTCTCCCATCCCATCCGGTGCTTTCAATCCACTCTCACTTTTATTTTGCAAAACAATGTTTAACTGCACAGCAAGAAAGAGATTATGTACAGCTTACTCAGCCATTACATACCAGTCTTTTGACAAAGAGCCAAAACCTGATAGTTAGTATGAATAAAACCTTCCACAGAAAGTGTTGCAAAACAGGCAACACTGAGGCACTTGTATTTTTAGATACTTAGTACATCAAAAACCGTCTGAAGCAATAGATTCTTCTTCCTCTTCCGAAACAGTGCGGACACTGATGCACAGCGGTGCTAGGATAGTAGGGGATATTGTCAAGGAGTCAACTGAGGAGGGTGCATTTTTAATTAAAGATAAACAGCTTCCAGGACGGAAGCCTGCAAAGACATCGGGGTGTGGTTTAGTATAAAAACACACTCTGGCTATTCCTCTCGCTTGCTGCCTTCACAGTTACTTTCTATGCAGTGATGCAGAGGGCTGCCTAATGTGATGCGATGATCCCTGGGGGGGTTAAGGAGGACACATCTGTTTTTCTCAGGGAACTGCACTTCTAACCTCCGGAGGAAGAATGTGAAGAATTTACACAGTCATGAAGTGGTGTGTGTATGGCAGTCGCATCATGTCACACAATCCACACATCTTTATGTAAGAGGAAAATGTCTTCCCCTCCCCACGAGGAATCCGGCAGATTATATATTAGACGCTTGATCAACTCATGCCAAGTTTTGGTCATCAGATCTGCGAAGAAATGATGGTGTAGAAACAGACCGCGGTGATGAGTGCACTAATAATAACAACAGCACAGCGTGTGGATGAGGTTTTTAAAGTATTACGCACAGTGTCTGTATGCGGTTCTTCACCTTGTCCTCTTTTATTTTTAGATCCTTGTTGTCTCCTTTTTTTTTTGCAGTATATTTTCCATCTCTAAGGGCTTTCTGGGCACCGCCTGCCACACAGAGGAAATCTTTCTGCTTGTGCTATATGTTTGTGAGCTTTCGTGGAAGGGTTCATCAGCTCATTCTGATCCTGTTGTGCTCACATGTCCATCTGTCACCGGCTGTTTGGCATGCTTCCTTTTTCATTAGAAAAGAAAACAGTCATTAAAGTGTACTGTGTCATAGCAACAGCTTGACATACGCTAAATTTTTTGTATTCATTACTTCATTTTCCTATCAGATAATTGATGATCATTCAGGAAATGACAGCGATGAAGAGCAATCCTGATAATCCAACATGAATTTATTGTATTTACATGTTTGAATGCTGCCATTTGGCTATCTGCGTGACTCTGGCACGGCTGACCTGCCTTGGCCTGTCATGACCAGGAGCCCAACTGCATGTGGGCAGGGATGAGCCGCACTATCTGTGTGCTCAACCGCACGATCTGATATCCCCGTGTTGGTGTCGTTCCTGCATCGTCATAACTAATGTTGCCCCAGGATCAACATTGCAACGGACCACTGAGCATTCAGTTAGCTACAATATCACAGCAGCATGACTGGTCAGCTGCAATGTTGATCCTGGACCAACATTATTATGATGATGCAGGAACAACACCTACACTGGGATCTCAGATCATGCTCGGCCTCTCCAGCCATCACGGACGGGGGGCATCGTTTTAGTCACGTGTCACATGGGAAAATTTTGAAAGCATAGCCACTTTTTAATATTACACTTCTTTTGGTTAGGTTTGCCCATGAATGCTAAAACCAGATCAAAAAAAAATGTTGTTTGAGAGCAGGTTACACTTAAAGGTCACTGTGTCTCTGAAATAGCACCAGTCTTTGTGTATTAGTGTAATATTAATCTGGTTGTGGAATCAGTGATTAACCTTTATTCTATTGGTGCTTGATATAACAGAGAAACTGTCCCTCAGAAGACAAAGACAGTTTAATTTAAAATGTCTCCACTGCATACCAGTATATCACAGCATCTCCTCTTTAATCTCCTCCCACATGTGTCCCTGATGGTCACAGTGATCTATTGTGTTGTTCCTCCTCACTGTGTTCATGCTTCATTGGATAAACTGCTCTTCAGACCTCATGTCTTCCTCCATCTCTTCCTCTCGAGCCCAGTGTAAAGCCAGACAGTCCTTCATTCAAAGGCAGACTGCTATCACAAATGTCATTCAAATGTAATCTCTAAATGAGATTTACCCCAGTCACAGATGACTTACAAAGCAGCAGATACTTGGGAATGTGTCATAGGTTCAAACATCCTGGGGTCCTACACTGAAGTTCCATGACAGGAAGATGTGGGTGGGGCTTTCAATGTGTCATCAAAGGAGAGGTGCCAGGAGATATATAAAAAGAGTGGCTCAGTTCAGACAGCTGCAGATCAAACACTGGCAGCACGTGAAGAACACAACTGTTACTCTATGGATAACCGTCTCTGCAAAGCACCATCCATCCACTATGTCTGCTCAGAGCAGCATTCTTCTCCTCGTCACTCTTTGGGCTTCAGTGCAGGATGGTAAGTCTTAAAAAAACTGTTATATATTCTTTTTCAATGAGATGTTCGTGACATTATGCAGAAATTGAAAAACAACTGACATTGTGTTTCTTTATGCTAGAAGTAAATTCTAAGATTTGCTTTTTGTTTCTCTAAGCAGCCTATAAACTGTGACTCAAATACAGTATGCACAGTAATCTCAGTCACACTGTGCACAGTGACGTATACAATATAATAAGATCCGCTTATTATACAGCAGCTTATTTTACATCTTTAAAGTGAAAAGTAAGAGGACTGCAGCAGCTTTTCCTTAAGTTTTGCAGTTTTTAAACATAAAATCACGAGAAAAAAGGGGACTGTTTCTGAACCTTTGTTACACCAGAGCCAAAGAATTTATATATTCTTTTGTTTGGTCACTCTAAAAGAGCCATATGACTTTTATATGCCAGGCATACAAACAAATTCAATTTAAGATGCCTATCTGTATTTTTTTTTGGAAAATAATAAAGACTACTGACAGGTGATTAGTTCACAGTCACAAAGTGCCTCCTTGTCTCTCACTAGGTTTAGGTCTTCCATTGATGAAGCAGCTGGAGATGGAGGCCCAAGAAAATCTCCCAACACATCAAGTGAGGAGCAAGCGCTGTGCCTGCGCTAACCTGCTGGACTCTGAGTGCCACTATTTCTGCCACCTGGATATAATCTGGGTCAATACACCCAGGTGAGCTTAAAAGGAAACAGACTTAAACATGTTTGGACACTTTTAGCATACTTTCCTGTATAGTGATCACACATTTCGGAGTTATTCTGCAGCCCAGATGCTGCAGAATAAATCTGCTGTCATTATCACAATGGTGGGCAGTGGTGAAGTATCAAAGAGCAAAGTCTGCGGACTGATTGTATCATGAGCTTGGCATTGACTTTGTATTTCTCTCTACAGCAAGACGACAGTTTATGGTCTAGGTGGTGCTTTCTCTCGACACAGACGATCCACTGGCCGCTGCACATGTGCCAACCTTGATGACCGATCCTGCACCAAGTTCTGTTATCTCAGGTGAGCGCCTTATACAGGCTCAAAGCCTCAGTGCAACGCATCAGATTAAAGGCACTGATGAGCTACGAATGCATGTTTTTAAAGGCAGGTATTATTTCCCTTTGAGGATGACAGGGAGGAGTGGAGTGTAAGGAAATAGCTTGTGCTATTATTAGACTAAATATGTTGTTACTGGGTCCCATATGTCCTACTTGTCCAAGGGTGTGATCATCAAAACAATACAACTGGAGTTGAGGGAGTGGAATAATCTCAGCGCACAAAGTTCACACAGGTTGTTTTTGATCGGCTGAGGCGTGCAGATTGTGAAAATCGTGTAATATTGCCGCCTGCTCCCTGTCCTGTGATTTGTGTATCTGGATATCAGTGACAGTGCTAAACCGTGAAAACAAGAAGAGGTGTGTTTGAATGGCAACATTTTGAAACCTCGACAGAAACGATAACTGGGCCTGTTTTGATGTAACATAAAACATTTAGTGAGCCTGTAAAGATAAGATTCTTGTAGGTTGCCTAGAGTGCCGAAAAGAAGAGGTGCTGGATCATAGTCAAGAAAAGATTTAAAGTGACAAGCTTCAGTTTAAGGATGACTATATTTAAAAAGCTATTACCGCTTCCTTCTCTGCAGCCCTGAAATCAAATCTCTACAACGACAAAAACTCCGCATACTCAGCATTCTCAGGTGAGCTTTGAAAGCCAATGAACACACACACCTAATAACTTCAGTAATATTTTGACCATATATGAAGCTGATCACTAATTTTTTTTTCTTGTACCTTTTATGTGCTTTGGTTAGCAGAGTGAAGGGACCACAGGATGCATATGATTCAGACAGAGGCAAGTCTTCGTGGGCTCAGAGGAGGAGCACTCGCTAAACAGTGGAGCTGCCGGAGCAGGGTGAAAATGAGAGGGAGATAGAGCAGTGAGCACCTGAACAAATTACCCTCCTTTAATAGAGAGGAGGGAAACAAAGGGCCTCTGAGAGATGAGTCCCACGCAGGAAGGCCATGAAGAAAAGCCAAAGCGCCACAAAGATGGTCTGTTCGTACCTGCAAATAGGAAATGTGACGTGAGCTCTGCAGACACATAATGGGAACAGAAGAGGAAGATCACAACTGATGTGAGCTATCAGGTTGTGTTAAATGTGACTTTTGCTTTCTGGTCTGTAAGAGCTGTGTCACTGTACAGACAAGCTGGGCGAGCACTGACTCAGAAGACAGAAAAGAAGAGGAAGAGACTTGGATATTGTATGCACAGGTCATATTTTTACTCATTTTGCTTTTGCATAATGACTCTATTTCATATATTTTAGAGATTAAGACAGCTATTATTTTACAACTTGTAAAAATTGCCTTTATTCACTATTATTAGAGGATTTTGACTTTGTTAAATAAGGTTTTCTAGGATATTACAAGGTTTCTGTTCAAAGGAGTTTAGTGTGTAAAAGTAAAGATATTTATGAAGCTTCCAATGTTTTAATTGAACAATAAAGAAAAATTATAAAGCATAAACTCTGATTGACATCATGTGTTTGTCTCTTACTTTGCACTTTGTAGCATCCTGCGTTTGCTTCAGGAAAGCAGAGAGGTGATTACTCTCAAGAAACCATATGGGACAAATGTATTTGAGGAAACATAAACCCTATTTAGCAGCCTCTGCGATTCAATTGTGTGTGAAGGAAACTTTTTTTTTCCAGAGCCCTGACATGGATAAATGGTTCAGCACTTTACGGCTCACATCAGTTGTAAGTTTACCTGCTAGTCAAAGGCAGCATAGCCTGTGTTATCGTAAGGATCTATGATAATGTTTTTGTAAATCGGGGGGTGAGAGCATGTTAAGAAATGCCCTCTCACCCCGTGTTCCTCTCTCAATGTTTGTACTGCACATACTGTTCATTCACACATGAATATGCCAGAAGGCGTATGAGTGTTGAAGCCCAAAGGGAAAAAAAACTGTGAGAGATGATTCATCTGTCATTAAATAGACAAAATGATATCAAACTGACCTGCTTTTGCTTTCTGATCAAGTAACACTGACAGCTACACCCAAGTGATAACGTGCCTTTTTTAATTTCTGGATTAGGATTTCCTGCTTGACTGATTTTCTTTTCAGGTCATAAATTTCCTTCAGTGCTTTCTGAGGAGGCCCCCTGCAGCCATCATTTACAAACAGGCCTGAACACAGTCTCAGCTTTTCCTCACAAGCAGACTGCCTGGACCCACAGTAGCTGCAGTAACAGCAAACATCTTCAGACACAGTTTCACAAGACCCTACACAGCTCTCGTGGCCTCACTGTCACTTTTATGTGCAAACTTTTTTTTCACATTATTGAATACTGACCGCCGATCTGCAACATGTGAAAGATTCTATTTTAAAGAAGAGAGGTCTATAAACAGTCATTTTTGGTTGATGTTGTGGTCGCACATTTTAAAAAGGTGCACTTCCTCGTCCTGGTTGCCAAGAGACAGTAACAGCAGTAACAAACAATCCTAATGACTATGCTGTAAAACAATACAGAGATAATTTTAAAAAAATTCAAATGATTAATAATTAACTGATATAAAGAAATATGACTGTGTCAGCTAAGCTCTGAGAAACCATGGGCCGCCTCAGTGGCAGAACTCTGTCCGTGGTGCTGGAACAGGAGGGGCACTGGTCAACCACTTCACTGCTGCCTCCAGATGGATGAGGTTTACTGGTTTCCAGCAGCGCTCTGGTAGTAATTCTCTGTTGCCAGCTGAGTGAGTGCTAGTCGGGTCTATTCTAAATGATCAGCTTTTGTCTTTCACCCAATTACAACCCAACAGACAGAAGCATAAAAGAAGAATATGGTGCATCAAATTAAAAAGTTAGTAAAATAAGGTGTAAAAAACAAATGCATGTATGAAAACAGGTTGGAAAGCTACAAAAACACGGTATGTACTGAACTGCACTGGAGTTAAGTAAGTCTGACAAATATTAAACTAAATTTTATGCACATACCAAGTTTGTGTTTGATGGGTTTGCACAAAGACAAAAGCTATTTAGCCACAGCGATCCTGTTTAAATAATGCATCTGGCAGCCTCACAGATTCTGTGTGGTTCATTAGGACCATGTACAAGAAACCGCAATAACTATATTTCTCCAGCACTGTGTAAAATGACAATATGAAAGCAATCATGTGTCGATGTATAAAGCTAAGCTGATTGTTTACCTGTCCTGCCTGCAACTTCACTGTCTTAGTGCAGTCTCACGCCAATTGTAACCACATCAGGATGCTGTTTTTCAGTTGTATAAAGCCAGACCACCGGAAATGTGCAATAATGGTGAGCAGGTAGATTGCCTTTCATTTACAATATATATATACTTTAATAAAACAGATTAAGTGGTAAAAACAACAACAGAAAGGCAAAGAGGTCATCTATAATCAGTCAAAAATAATGACAGTAGCAATACAACTACATTGTGAAGATATTTTATCATTAGTTCTTCAGTCTTTATTATGACCTAGTGATCAAGATTATACTGTACATAGAGGCATACATACAGACTACCCAGGCCATAGGAGTGACTAAAATTTTGCATCCATTTCAGCCGCATCCAGCGCAGGAAGTTCCTCTTCCCCATGCAATCAGACAAACTCTCTTTATCTCAGTGAGAAGTCCAATTTTCTGCTAATGTCTGGCAAACCCAGCCACCTCATTAGTCTCCTGGGTCTTTACTCCTTGAGCCTGTGTAGTGTCTGGCATTATGTTGTTTTACCCCATTGGCCGGTGAAGACTGAAAGCTACATACACCTTAATGTCGCTGATTTTAAATGGCAACTAAATCACCCTCACCTACAGTAACATGAGAAGAACATGAAACACACATGGCATCTACAATCAAAATGTAAAGCTTTGTTGCCGATGGAACGTCAGTATGAATTATCAATTATTGTCACGTGGTTTATTGATTCAGTACAGCTGTGTTTTAACCTTTGGCATCCTGATAGCAAAGAGGTGATGGTGTGGGCCGTACTGTGACTGCAGTATGGGGGATTCTAACCTCTGCTGAAACTTGTGTGCTTTATGTTGAAACATTGGTTTAATTTAACAAAAGAGCCCAAATGGTTTCTACGATGTGCTTCGTTCCGAAAAACCAGTTTGACTTATGAGGCTGCTCTTTCCATTTGGACAAATAACACTGTGTACAGTGGATATCAGCTTTGACATAAATAGCTCTCAAAGGCACAATTTTCCACAGATAAAATTTCCTGCCTCCTCCTTTAATCGTCGTCCATGGGATGCAGATTTTTTTGATTAGGAACTGTACTTCACGGAATATTCAATAATGACTCATGTTTCAATAACATGTCTGAGATACAGGGCAAGTCCTCAGCTGCAGGTTCAGTGTGCACTCGGTGAAACAGCTCACCCTCCAAACTCATAATTATCACTTGTGTTTTCCTAATATCAACACTTTCCGCTAACAGCTCTTCAAATACGAGTTCTGTAAGTGACAGATTGTGTTTGGCTTCGTGCATTTGTAACACGAGAGCTGTTTTCTCAGCAAACAGACACTGAACTTTCAGCTGCAATATTTCATACCTGCCTGTGCATATTTCACTGTGAGGAAGTCATCATAAAGCTGCCATCAGTTTTCCTGAAAATCAATCTTGTTTATTCATATTGTGAGCATGATAGAGATGCACAGCACTGAATTCTCCAAATGACTCATTTACCGCACCAGCAGTGACCCTGGAGTTTAATTAGCTCCAAATCATCACATAACATAACACACAGCCCCTACTGATTCAACACACTCAGTAAACATTCCTGAAATGCTTTGGCTTTCTGCACTCCGCTTTACTCAAAAGGCATTTTCTGGGTCACAGCCAACTGGCATTGATCAGGATCGTTAACAGCATGTTCCCTCTCTTAAAATAGCCTGCTGTATCACACATCCTTTACCACGAGTAAGAGATCTGCTGTAAATCAACAAAATAATGCTCACATGTTAACTGTGTAAAAGAACTGCATAGAAATTGAAATGCAAAAAGCACTTTTTCCTCCTTCTGTTGATCATGTTTTCTGTTCGTCGCTGGTTGCTTGCCAGTGCATTTAGTGGCGTTTGCTATAATAAAGGAATGTAACCTGTAAGCTTGATTTCAAAAAAAGTTGGGGCTCTGTTTAAAATGTAAATTACAAACAGAATGTAGTGATCTGCACATAATTTAGAGACACACTGAAAATAGCACAAGGACAACATGACAAGCTGAACCGTGTGCTGATCTCAGATGTTGAAAATGAGAAATTTGATGTCTTTTTCATTTTGAAAAGAATGCACCACATTTTTAAAAAGCCGGGAGAGGGGCATGCTTACCACTATGTTGCATCACCACTTCTTGTTTCCTTTGTCATACTTGTTGACAGATTTAGCTCCCAAACTTTTTTATTATTATTACTGAACCATGATAATGTGGTTTGGCACTGTATTGTTGAAATAAGCAACAAGATGTTGGCTGCATACTGCATGATGCCTCAAAACCAGTAAATAGCTTTCACTACAATACTGTTGCAGATGTCTACTTAAAAAAAATCAGATCATTAATTTTATTTTATTAATAAATAACTTACTTTTAAGATATTCCACCATGTTAAGCATGTGCTGTGTTGTGGGCATCAAATTCAAAATGAGAATATTCTCGTGTCTCTCAGTTTCAACATTTAATATGTTGTGTTTGTACTGTTTTCAATTAAGTCTGGAGTTTAAATGATTTTGCAAAAATGTTTTTGTATTAGGGATTGATACTGGGGGCAAAGTGCAAATACCTGTTTGAGAGAAGGCTAATCTAACCCTTGATTGTCAAGGAAGTATCACTGAAATTTGAATATACATGTAGATTATTGTTGCACTTTTAACTTTTTCAGTGAGTGTTTCACTTTTGAGGAAGAGCTAGTGCAATTCCTTGTAATAACTGTGGGGTTATTCCAAGGACAGCCACTTCTAAGGATGGTTATCCATTAGTTAATTTATGATCAGTTTATCAGTGATATCAGACTTTAGCCGCATTGTCTGATTAAGGCCTCTATAGAAACAAAGGAGCTTTCACAGTGCAAAACATTATGCCAATTTTAACATTACATAATCTGACATTTCTTTGTCATCCTTCTATTGATGCTCTATATTACTGTAGATATGTACTCAACACTCACTTAACTGGGTACACCTTTAAAGTCTAAAGCAACCACACTGCCACCAATACCTATGTTTGGGATGTTCAGCTGATGTTATCAGAGTGGTGTCCAGTCAGCCTTTTGCATTGTGTATAGTGCTGCGATTGTATTAATTGGAGATAATTTATCTGCATTTCAGGAGTGGGACCACACCTCATACACTCCTCTTTCACTTCTATGACTATATACATGCCTTCCTGCACAGTAAGCTCTTTGTTTACATATCCTGTCATTAGCACCTGGGCTCTGGCTGGCCCAGGAGCTGCCACTGAGGCCTTCTTTAACCCATAGTCTCAGACCAAGATCAGTCTTTATTCTCTTTTGTTGGGGTTTAGTTAACACCAGTCAGAGCAGTCAATCTAATTAAGGACATGGTCCCTGCTAGTGTAACTTCAATACATTGAAAGTTCTTATAAATATGATGCCACCTTCATTAAACACAAATAGAAAGGAAAAAACAAATAAAAAGAGATAAAAAAACAAAACAAAACAGCACAAGAACATTAACCTTTTGTCCTTTGCCGTTTTGAGCCTTAATATAACCTCATTAATAAACATGAAACTGAATTTACACATTTTTGACAGGGTCTGTTAATGTTTAAAACTCAAGATTAGCAGCTCAGGTGTTCACGATTCAACCAACCAAACTGCCCCCAGGGAATGTAGTTCCTGCTCATGTGGTCACTTCCTCTCTCTTTGCCTCACCCATTTTCTGCCTTTTTATTTGTTGCTACCCATTACTCCTGCTGCTACTGAGCAGCGCTCTGAATGGATTAGTTTCATTTCTGCATTCAGCAGTCAGGTTTCTTTGTCCCATGTGGTTCAGCTGGATATGTCGTGGATGTAGAAACTGTATTTTCTTGTTGTTTCCCCCCTGCCCAGATAGAAAGTCACTGAAGTTAGTGAGGTCAGTGAAATCATTTTCCTGAAGTCAGTAAAATCATGGGACAGAACTCAGGATTCAAGCACTTCCTTGTGTTGATAATGTGATATTTATAACATCCTAATCCATCCTGTTGTCATGTTAATAAATTATTGGTGTGCTTTTACAGTATAGACATAAACATAAGCTCATGGACTTCAAAGTGCATTGACAGATACTATAAAGTGTTTTGAAGTGAAATGAAGTGAAACTGGGTATTTGTTGTTTGCGCTCAAGTGAAGAAGCATGTAATCACTGCACTTGGCCAGTAGATGGCCTCTGGTTATCATAAATAGATTAATATCGCTTTAAAAAAATGTTACTCGAGTATGGCACATTCATTTACTGCAGTTCACAGCTTGCTCTATGCTCTTTCATTTAAAAATGGGAGACACCAAAACTGGAAAAGATTGTTTTTATATACAGTACATAAAACTATGAAAATGGAAAGAAATGTTTGATCACTGGAGTCAGATAGTCAGTGTCAGTCAGTGGTACTGTTATACATTCCTCATCTGTGAGAATGTAAGCGTCCTCTTGGGCTAGAGGATAAATTATTATTATTTTTTTTTCATGAGACGGTTAGTATGAGGGTTCATGCAGACCTCCTTTTTCCTTCCAATCTCTTGTGCATACATTTGCTGCACTAACTACACTCAAAGGGCAACAAATGCACATGCATCCTCCAAGCTGACTTATTCATTTACTCAGTACAATCAGCAATTGTCCGTGTGAACGTCTGCAAGTGAGTGTAATCTCAGCTTTAATTTTCTGGGTGAGAGCTGCTCTGTCATTGGTTTGTGATCTTGCAGCCTCCTCTTGGCAAACTATAATGCCCCTGCCTGACTCACTGTGATTCTGCAGTGTCTGTCAGTCTGTTCACTCGGAGAGAGGTTCGATGTGGGGAATGTCATCTGTGATATCCAGTGGTTTGAAAAAGACAGTTGTTTGTGGAACGTCTGGTAAAGCTGCTTAACTGACCCGGGCTGCACGTTTACGGATGCCACCAAATGATGAGGTGGTGTTACGTCCAGTAACAGCCTAATCTACCCTTAGATCGGTGGCAGTGCCATGAGCAGGCATTATCCTGTTGTCTTTTCTGGCTTTTAAATGCAATTTAGAGTTTATACAGATGTAATGCATAGAAGTTAGTATTTGCAACTTGATGGAGACCCTCTTGTGGACACTTTGTCAGCAATGGCATGTAAGTTGATGTTTGATCTCTGTCCAAGTTTGAGGTCTGTGGTGAAATCACGGAGTGCTTAGTGCAGTCAGAACGGGGGCTTCTCTACATGCCTGAGAAAGTAACCTCAAAGGGGAGATAGCCATATTTAAATACTGGAAGAAAATGTTCCCATTCCCAGAACTTTTTTCATCACTCCCAAAGTCCCATCATTCCTGCTGTTTTATATCTATACACAGTCATGTGAAAAAGCAAGTACACCCTCGTTCAATTCTCAAGTTTTACATATCAGGACATAAATATAAAAATTCATCTGGTTCTAAAAGTAAATACAACCTCAGATGAATAACAGCATGTGACATACTACACTGTATCATTATCTATTTAATAACAACTAAGCTGACATGCAGACGCACCCTTACTGCTTCCATAGGAATTAAGAAGGTAGCAGCCAGGTGCTGCTGATAAAATACACCTAATTGCGTTACTGGTGCTGAGGGTGGATCTACAAGCTATTAAATCAAAGGGTGTACTTAGTTTTTCATGCAGGCCTCATTTTGGCTAGTTTGTGTTAAAGAAATCGTGATACAGTGTAAAATGTCAGTTCTTGTTGTTCATCTGAGGTTGTATTTGAATAATTTTAGAACCTGCTAAGGACCAGATCATTTTTATTATGTCCTGATATAAATCTTAGAACTGAAAGAGAGTGTAGCTGGGTATGCCAAATCCCCCCTGCATGATGCAGGTGTCACTATTACAGAGACAGAAGGCTGCTGTCAGACTGCCATGCAGTCAGGTCCACAATTTGTTGGACAAAGAAGCAATTTTTGTAGTTTTGCCTCTCTTCACCACCACAGTGGATTTTAAATCAAACAATCAATATGTGAGTCAAGTGCAGACTTCCAGCTATTATTTAAGGGGCTTTACCTCTTTTTTTTCCTTTTTTTTTTTTTTTTTGTAGGATTTACTGTGATTGTTATACACAGTCCCCCATTTTCAGTGGAGAGCAAACTGCAGTTTCATGCCCTTCTTATTTCATGACAAATGAAGCAGACATATGTGAAGTTGATGCAAAGTGTTGGCTTTGAAGGAGAGATTGTTTGAAAGAAGACAAATTTTCTTATTACTCTGTGGCAAAGAGAAGGCTTCAGAGTGAAAAATGTGGCAGGTGAAAGAGGAAATTTTAAGATTTTTTTTTCTTCTTCTTCTCCCACCTTGCTGGTTAATTAGCGCACTCCATTTCTCCCATTCACTTGAATAGGAAGAGATTTGGGGGATGAGTTTGCTGCAGAGATTTCTCCACAGACAATAAATTATGAAATAATTCAAAACCGTGAGATGTATACCTGAAAAAGAAGTAACCAAGGCAGCCGATTTGGTGTGAGAATGGTCTCTCTGTATGACACAGGGTGTGGGAGGAGATACAGGAAATACAACAATATTAAATTTAGCCAAGCATAACATACACTGGGATTATTGCTTCCCCACCAATAACTTTATATAGTTTTATTATTAGGCCCGAGCCTCCCGTAGGGGTAGGCGAGGAGCCTATTGTATTCGCAAGCGCGAAAACGAAAAAGG
>JAVDPK010000926.1:169028-207117 GCA_034780415.1 Cichlasoma orientale | reverse complement strand
TGTGTGTGTGTGTGTGTGTGTGTGTGTGTGTGTGTGTGTGTGTGTGTGTGTGTGTGTGTGTGTGTGTGTGTATGCAGATTGACTGACAGCTTTTTTCTGCTGCTTTATGTCTGCATCTGTGTGTGCCCCTCTTCTCTACGGGGGCAGCAAGGGCTGAAAGGCTGATAAGGCACTAGACTCCATCCAGCTAAGGAATGTGAGCACTTGACAGTGAGAAATCCTGGCTCAGTGCCAGTGTCAGGCTTCTCCTGTTAACTGTGGATATGTGGAGGAGTCCATGAGCTCTCAGCATCACCCTGCCAAAGCACACTCAGTCCCCGAGAACTAACAGCTAAAGATAATAACAGTGGTAATGAGCCTGGCCCTCTTTACAAAAGCAGCAGATGAGCTCAGTTAAAATAGAAAGCGCTGTTGCTGGTGGATCTATAATTTAATGTTAGGTGTTCTCTTCCATTTATTTTAAATTTGTGATTTCTGTTTTAGATGATGAAACTGAGCAGCACCACAGCACAATGGTCGGAGAGGGGGGCAGTACTGGGGACACCACCCCTCCCCCAAAGCGTAAAGGCAAGTTCTCGACCCTTGGCAAGATCTTCAAGCCGTGGAAGTGGAGGAAGAAGAAAAGCAGCGACAAGTTCAAAGAAACTTCTGAAGGTTTGTGCTGTAAACTTGTTCTGTTTGTGAGCCCCACCCCTCCTTTCTCACCAGCCATATCAACTTTCATTAAAATTCCTCAGTGAACAAGTCTCCACCCAGATGTTACGGGCAAGTTTGTCTCTTGAAATTTTCAATGCACAGAAGAAAATAAGTTGCATACAAGATGTCCTGTTAAGCAATGACCTCTAAACCATAGACTGTATATCAAAGATGGACATATACACTGTGATGTCACTCAATGGTTGTGAACTTCTGTTTTGAAGCCTTGATTTTTAGCAGTATAGCAGTTGCCATCTTGGTTTTTCAGAGCCAGATTTGACAAGCAAGGTGTATCCATAGCCTGTACACTGGTCTCCCTTCTGCTGTCAAACAGACAGCTCTGACCCATTAAGGCACGGACTCCACTAGAGCCCTGAAGGTGTGCTGTGGTATCTGGCACCAAGATGTTAGCAGCAGATCCTTTTAAGTCCTGTAAGTTGTGATTGTGGGTCCTCCATGGATTGGACTTGTTTGTCCAGCACATCCATAGATGCTCGATTGGATTGAGCTCTGGAGAGTTTTGGAGGCCGTTGTTGTTCACTTTGCCCCCTGATATATCCCACCCACTAACACCCATGATGAAGAGATAATCAGTGTTAGCCACTTCACCAGTGAGTGGTCATAATGTTATGCCTGATTGGTGTATATAAAAGGTGTTACTGAGGCACCTGTTGGTTATTTAGTCCCAGTGTGAAGACTTTTGTTCAGCTTCTTGATGTTTTGAAGTCAGACATGATGAGAGAGAGCTGGATCTGAGCCAGAAACTGATCATAGGGTAGGTCTACCCAAAGCAAAGCCTGCTTAACCTTCTATGGAGTCCTATGCACTTTTGTACAATCTGACTTCTTTTTGCAACCAGAGGAGTTGCCTTGCCTTTTGTATTGGCTTCACTTTTCAGACTTGGAGCTACGTCCATATGTTACGTGCCGTCTGTGGGTGCATCACACACACAGAGATACTTTCTTACTGGTGTTATTAAAGTGTTATTAAATAATACGAGAAATTCACCAGAACTGTACCACAGACCGCCAACCACAGAGCATTGGGAAGAGGTCCAGTTCAGTGACTCGAGTTAGCACAAGGTAAAAGCAAGCTAGCACCCAAGTCAGCACTCACTTAAGAAATCAAGGTGACCACACTGCTAATAATGCGTAGCTTATAGCCGTAATAGGCGTCTTTGAATTCTGGAATCAGTGATATTTTTAAATCTTAGAGATCTTGGTGGGGGGAAAAACAAACACATGGCCTGTAATGTTATTTCCTTCTGCTTACGGCAGAGCTGGAGAGAAAGATGTCAACAAGGCGCACCCGGCAGGAGCTTATAGATCAGGGGGTGCTGAAGGAGGTCCCGGACAATGGTGAGAAGACTTCTGTGATTCATGTGATATCATTGCAAAGCTTTGTCTGCGTCTGACAGCAGCAGCCCCGAGGCAACAACGCCCACTCAGACAGTACAGTTAAGTCTCCAGTACATGATAGCAGGAACACTGTCTTCCCATGCAGCAGGTGTCTGAGACATATTTAGAAAAGAAAATTTTAGAAAAAAATGGCTTTCACCTTGGCGTTTCTCAAAGTAATGCAATATCTGTTTAAAATTACATGCCACTCTCCAGAGCTGAGGAAAAGTGGAACAAATTGTGCCTTGCAGCAAAATAGCTTAGAAAGGGGTGTGTGTGCAAATGTTCTACTGGTCCCGCTGTTGCAGAAGCCCATTTATTAAACCTACAGCAGCTCCTTCATCACACCAAACAAACACTGACTTTGTCCATGGGGCTTGAGTTAAGGGCACCTTCCTTTTATTACTGTGGGAAAGGACTGCAAATAGCAATTATTTCTGATCAGTTTCTGTATCGATTCTGTAGTCTTTGAAATCTCAAAAAAAAAAAAAACACTCAGCACTATCTGAAATCCAAAATTATAGAAGAAATAGCAAATCTTGACATTTAAAAAGGAAGGGGGGGGCACATGTTTATCAGGATTTTGGCTCAATTGGCTAGTCATCAGTTCTCTTGCACTGAATCAGGTTAATTTTATAATATCAAACAAGGCACCACCAGTATGTAATAGTCTAAATAATTTATCAATTTAAAATCTTGCTGTGTATCAAACATTTAGCATATAATGTCCTTCTCCACTTGCTCAGAATGTCATTCAGTCTTCTATTTTTTTTTTGTTTGAGTAATCACCACGTGTTTTTGACCAATCTTTTCAGATGGAGAAACACAAAATGTGAAGCAGTCCTATGTAAAGAATGGCCACACTCTGCCTGTCGGGGTTGGAGGAGGAGGAGGAGGGGGAGGAGGAGGGGGAGGAGGCGGGGTCATCAGCGGTGGCAGGAGCCCATGTAACCAGGGCCAGCTCCCCTCAGATTCAGATTTTAGGATGAACCCCGCATGGCTCACCCAGCCAGATGACCGAAGGGGCCGTTCTCCCTCAGATGGAGACCGCCGTGGAGCTTTGGGCTCCAGGGGCACAGGACTGCATGATGATGGACGGAGAAGCGCGGGGATTGGGGTACGTGCGCAAGGGGAAGGAGAGTGGAAGCCTAACATGGCCTGGCAGGGCCAGATTCATGGGCAAATAGAGGAGGGCAGACATGGGGGCAGGCTTCACCCTGAAGATGGGCAAAAGAGGCCAGGGCTGCAGAAGGCCCCATCCGAGGATGGCAGGAGGAGTCGGCCTGCAGAAGGAGACTGGAAGCCTACGCTCCCTCGGCATGCCTCTGCTGAGGAGGGGAGGGCCCGGAGGGGTGAGTCACTTCCAGTAGTTTTCCTCCTGACCATCTGAATTTTTCCACCAATTTTAAAAAGCTGCAATCATAAAATCACTGCTTTTATCCCTGCAAGACCATCACAGATAAAGTGCACATTTTATACCTTGACCTCTTTAGTGCATATTTGAACAGTCAGTGAGTCTACAGTATTTTGTCCCCTCCCTTTTGCTGTCACTTTTGTGCTTATATGCTGTCCTCCCAGATATAGACAGGCTCTTGTCAGCTCCCATGAGGCCTGCTCCAGCTATGCTTCTTATTCAGGAACATGAGGGAATAGCTCGTCCTCTCTTCTCCTCTCCTAATTAATGTGGCGCGATCGCTACACTCATTATTGCCCTTTAAGGCTAACGCTGTCAGCTCAGTGATAATTGGTAAAGCATCACAGCTAATTGATTTCTTTGAAAAAAAATAGAGTTTATTAAAAAATAATGGTGTTTAGCTCTGTTTTTAGATCTCACATGTTATTCTGTGCTGATGTGTAAAAACATATCAAATATAGTGCGTCATTGCAGATCTATTATCAGAAAAGGGAAAATTTTGCCCACTTTCCTTGATGTGTCATTGCTCTGCTCTTCTTTCCGTCTCACCTTGTATTTTTCTTTTTTCTCTCTCTGATGCTACTTCTTTTTTTTTTTTACCTCTCCCACTCTCTTTCTATCTTTATCACATCTCCTGCTTTCTGTCCTCCTTTTATTTCTCTCCTGTCTCTTCTGTCTCTCTCCTCCCTTTCTCTGTTCCTCATTCTGACTTCCTGCTTTCCTCTGGATTATTTCCTCTTTGATTATGCCATCGCACTGATAATGCTTCTGTAAATAAATAACCCTGAACCTGAATGGCGTGGGTGCAGCGGTGGGAACAGCGTGGGGGCCGCTCGCGGGTGTAGTGGGGTGGGCAGAGGGAGGTGGGGTTTTTTTTGGTGGTAATTGCAGCCGCCTACTCTGTTTATCTTCACAGCTGATCCCTAGATAATGCAGTTCTCAAACAAGTGCTATCACAGAGAGTGCTTGGAGTGGTAGAGCAGTAGAAAATGGCTCATTGCTGAGTCTCTGAGCTGAAACATTCATAGCTGTCCATGGGGATATTTTGTGAGATTTTACTAATTTATTAAAGTATCTTTTTTTAAGTTCAAGCATGTAGATTACAATATTTGCACTACAGCTGAAAACCAGACATGTATTGCTTAAATTTACACATACTGTAACTTATGATAAAGTTATTTCAGTGGAATTAACTTTATGGTATCAAACTATGTGCCTGTGGATGCTTTTTATTTATGTATGTATTTATTTATTTATTTTCAGAATCAGACAGCCATTTTGTCCCTGACCTGGACACCCTGCGTGAACCTCTGCCGCCCAAACAGTCGATCATGCCTCCAAAATGGCTGATGAGCTCCACCCCTGAACCTGGCAGTGAGGGTCCACCTCGAACTCCATCCAACCACCCCACCAGCCAGTACTCTTCTCCGTCGGCTGTGACGGCCAAGCCTGTTCGAGCAGTGTCTTCTGCAGGTTCCAACACTCAGCAGTCTTCAACCGCAGCCCTTACCTCCACTTCTCAGCCCCCCAAGCAGCCCCCGCTGCCTCCACCCAAGCCCGTGAACAGGGGGAACGCAGCCATGCTGGGTAAGCCCTCACTAACAGTAGCTTCTTATGTTAACAGATGTTGCAGGGAGAGGACTTCATTTTATGAAGCCTACAAGAACAATCAGACTTCTGCTCAGTTAGCATGTAGTTTTCCCACTGGCGTATACAGTATGTACATTTATGCATCAGTGAACCCCTGATGGTAAAGTCTTCAGCCGCTACACACAGACACACACATACAAAAACATCCTGTATATGATGCTATCTTAACAGCATGAGCTGCTTTTCCCCAGCTAATTACTTATTACGCCTGGATTATTGTAGCAGAAACTTCTCCAGCTTTTTACGCTATGAGGATAACAGGGACTCTTGTGGCTGTGGGCCACTGCTTCCACAGATACAGTGTAGTGGTTCTGTGGGTCTGCCTCTTCTGGGATCTTGTTTTAATTCCCAGTCAGGCAAGGCTGTCTACTTTGGCTCATTTTTACCAGGACATTGGATGAATTTGGTGCATTTCTAAATGTGTCCACTTGCTCTAGTATGCTGGGAGGTGTTTTGTTTTTTTTTAAACATGTCTATCATGACATCAGATTCTCATGTCGTGACAAGCCCGGGGGGTGGGGGGGGGGGGTCCAAAATGCCCTGCTTGTCATCAGTTTATTATATTGATTGTTGTTTATGGCAGAAATAAAACACAAGATGAGCCAGTAATGATGTTCTCATCTAACTCTTTGGTTGAGGAATAAGAATTTTTTATAATAATTTTTAATAAATGATTAGCATTTAGGGCAGCAACCTACACTCCCTAATAGTCCCTGCTAACATAATTATTAAATTGATAACTTGTACAATATCAACAAGTAGCTGCATTCATTAAATACACCAGCTGAAGGCCTCCATCTCCTCCCTGTTAGTCTCCGCCCTGCAGGGGGGAGAAAACGCTCAGCTTCCGCTCTACTGGTCCTGCTGGAAGCGAGAGTGCGACTATGATGTCTACCTGTCCCTGCCTGTCTACCTGTGCCGGCGGGCCGGAGGCCTGCGCTCAGGTAAAAGGATGCCCCCCTGGTATTTCTTTGGCTGGGGTGCCAATGTCTGGAATGTCCTCTTCAGAGTCTGCACACTTCATCATGTCGCATCCTTTCCTGCTGCCAACATATGTCCTCCCAAAAGCCTTTAACTTTTTCACTGGCCTTCATTGCTTTTCTTTCAACTTGGTATATAAGAGCCGCATGCATATAATGAGCTAATAATGAGTGTGCTTCCTATACTATATGTAGGAGACTACTTCTGTGTGAGTGCAGTTGAGTGTATGTTGCCTCTGAACAAGGGAGGGTCTTTAGCGGATTCCAGCTGTGATCTGCTGTGCATCAAATGAATTTTAGATCTCTAATCCACTCAGCTCTCTCTCAAATGGGATGGATGGGTGGACTTGAATGGGTGAATGAATGGGTGGAAGAATAAAAAGGCAAAATGGTTCTAATGTTGGGCTTGACTTAATTTAGAGAGGAAGATACAGTCCATTACAGTGTGGGTTACTGCATGTTGTAAGTCTGTCAGCACTGTTCACTTACTATATCTACGTAGCACGGCTATGCTTTTAACAGAAATGTTGCTTTAAAGCTCTTCTCCAGAGTCTTAAGAACCAAATAGCAAATATGCAAATGTGCATGCAAAACTGGAAGGTTTGCATTTGAGCTTTTTGTTTAGGAGCTTCATGAGCTTTTCAATGCTAAAAGAAAAAAAGTGTTGTTGCAGGTTTAGAGTCTGGCTGTGAAGAGCATGTATGCATCTTTTTTGTCTCTGTGACCCGGGGCACATGCTGCACACTGGTCTTTTAGGACAGTGTGTGCATTTATGGCAGTCATGTGATCCAGCTTGTTCTATATGTGCAATGATGCTCAGTCAAACATGAAATCCCAGCATTTGTTCACGTGTCTTCTGCCATACTGGGAATGTTATACATGTGTGACTGATGCTTGTGCACTCGTGTCACAGTGACAAACTAGATTCAAAAATAAAGCACTTGCTAGCAAATCACTCACTTGCCTAAGCTTCAGCTGTTTTGCTTTAATAGTTATAGTTGGATTAGCTTTTTTTTCCATTTGCAGGTGACTTCACCCAAGCCACAGGGGGCGCCAGCCTTGTGCCAGCCAAGCCCTCTCCTCCGATGCCTCCTAAGAGGACCACTCCAGTCACCAAACGCAACATGGAGGACTCTGCTTCAAGCCATCCCATCAACCCCTCACCACTTTCTCTGGAGGACCCCAGCATCCTCCCTGTGGGCTTTCAGCTGCCTCCCCCTCCTCCCTCCCCACCCCTGCCGACTCACATACCACCTTCTCCACCCCGCCAACACATACAGACCCACCACCTCCACCATCAGCACTCCTACCCCCATCCGCTGCCCCAACCCATACCAATGCTGTTTGATCCACCGAGCCCGACCAACGAGTCTCCCCAGCGCCCGGCTCCCGTACCACTACACATCATGATCCAGCGAGCCCTGTCCAGCCCCGGCCCGGCTCAGCCGCATCCGGATGGGTCACAGCGGGCGCACGCACTGCTTTTCGAAACGCCTCTAGAATACCAAGGAGATCGTGGTCGCCCCCTGCCTGTCAGCATTCAGCCACTAAAACTGTAAGTTTCTCTGCACGTATTAAAGTTGATAAAAAGTATGTATTTAAAATATCAACTGTCAGTGTAACCAAAGACAAAGAAATGTGGAGTCTTTCTATCTACATGGGATCTGCCTTTGCATGTAGCCTTGAGGATCGCCCTCATCTGTTGTTTTAAGCTGTATACACGTTTGCATCCTTTTTGAGCTGGAAAATGTCTCAGTCTGATCGTAGTCAGATATAGCTAGAAGGCATGCTGAATAGTGGACATATTCTTTTTTTATCAAGTAAATGTGTTCTAAATCTTCTAAATTAGCCAAATAAAATCTATTAAAAAATATTTTATGTACATATATTTTCTGTTAGATCTGAAGATGACTACTCAGAGGAAGAAGAAGAGGAAGAAGATGATGAGGAAGAGGAGGAGTATGATGGGGAGATTCCACAGCCAGAGCTGGAGCCAAGGAGTCGCCGGTGCTTGGTCGGCGACGCCGGCGTTTGTGTCATCCCACGGGGAAATAGCAATGAGGAGGAAGAAGAGGAGGAGGAAGATGAAGATGAAGAGGATGAGGATGAGGAAGAAGAACACGACATGCACGGGGAGGACAGTGACTCAGATGGTCCGGTTCATAAAGATGAAGACTCAGATGAAGATGAGGATGAGCCCCCATTGAGTAAGCATAACAAACTGATTTGGAGGTCATTTGGTGGGTTTTGCAGTGTTCTGTTGCTCCTTCTCAGCTTACTGCATCCCTCCGCTTGGCTTTTATCCAGGTGCTCTGGCCAGCAGGGTGAAGAGAAAGGACACCCTGGCTCTGAAGCTGACCAGCCGTCCCTCTGCTCCCGACAGGGACAGGTTTACGCAGGAGAGGAGCAGCAGAGATGACCAACCTCCAGGACAGACTGGCCTCACCTGGCAGAGCAGGGAGCAATGGGAGGCCATTCGCACACAAATCGGCACTGCACTCACAAGGTAGAGACGAGCAGTGTTGTTGTGTTGTTTAAAATGACAACAGCGAATGTGCATTTCCTGAAGAAATTGAAACATTTTCATAGATCTTTGTCCTGCTTATTGCTTAAAAGCCACGTGAGGTAAATGTTTAAAAATAGGACCAATTTTTTCTTTCTTTCATTTCAGACGACTAAGCCAGAGACCCACGGCTGAGGAACTAGAGCAAAGAAACATCCTGCAGCGTTAGTATTAACTTACATGCTCCTTGACTTATTTGGACTCCTTTGTTTCTGGGTTTTAGCAAAACCACACCTCATTCCTTCGTCTGATAAAAGTACATTTCATATGCATTAATAGCAAAAATTTTACCCTTGAAAAGGTTATTTGAAGCACATATCTAATTTTGGAAACTGCTTTTAACTCTGCCATCAAACCACTCCTTTGTACCAAAGTCTAAATTTGGCTCTGCTGTTCTTTCTCTCGCCTTTTGTTCTTTCTTCAGCTAAAAATCAGGCTGACAGACAAGCTGAAGTTCGGGAGATCAAGCGGCGGCTGACCAGAAAGGTGAAGCAGCACATCTACTACAAACATCCCAGTGTTAAACCACAGATTTACCTCATATTAAACTGACATAAAAAAAAAAACCCTCTTTATTTATTGTAGCTGAGTCAAAGACCTACAGTTGCAGAACTACAAGCGAGAAAAATCTTGCGATTCCATGAGTATGTGGAAGTCACAGATGCCCAGGACTATGACAGAAGAGCAGACAAGCCATGGACTAAGCTGACTCCGGCTGATAAGGTAATCAGCTCCATTTAAAGGCTTTATTGGCGTGACACCTTTTTCAGATACAGTTTTCCAAAAGCACTTTACAAGATGTGCGTGACACTGTTACACACGTATGCTTTTTAAATGTCAAACACATTCAGCTGCTTTATTAGCAGAATGTTGCCTCGTTTCCTTTTGAGTTCACATTTAACTGAATTGCTGTTTTGTCTAGGCGGCCATCCGGAAGGAGCTCAATGATTATAAGAGCACTGAAATGGAGGTTCATGAAGAGAGCAGAATTTACACAAGGTATACCTTTAACAGCTGAAACTTGTTTGCCAAGCTACATGCTCAGCCTGAAGAATTCTCCCCACAACAGCAGGTTATAGTGAAAGGAGTTTGTTATCCTGCTACAGAGCTGCAGCTACTGTGTCAGTAATGTTGCCTTTTATTCTGTACTCCCTGCAATAATTTAAAAAGGCTCTGCTTAACCTAAAGACCTGCTACTTAGCAAAATCTGCTTAATGTGACTTGTTTTGTTTTGTAGGCGTTTTCTGTCACTGTCTGCCTTGGCAACAAATGCACTGTGTGTCCTGTGATTGCTTCACAATAAAAGCCACCTTGTGTTTTTACCTAAGCACTTTAAATGAGAATTAGCAGTAGTTGTGTTTTGCATCAGCAGTGACCTGCTACCACTTTGATATAGTTGTGAACAGTAAACAAAGAGATCAAGGTAGAAGCTGATTGAGTGGTCATCTTTCTTACGCATGTCTCGTCCGTGCTTTAATGGCAGAATCCAGCACGAACAATGAAAACTGGACACGTAATTGCAAAAGAAGACTTTTGATGAAAAATCTGTACCTTTAAGTAGCGATATAATTAGTTTTGCTGCATTAAAAGCTTAAGCACTGTGAAGGTCTGGCCTTGCCTCATGAGATCCCTTTGTTTTCTTTAGGTTCCATCGGCCTTAACATCCCAGCTTGCGGATAAAGAAGCACTTAAGATCTCGGGCAAGAAGCAGCCGCTCCCTGTGCAGACAGATCGCCCTTTTGCGTCTCTAGAATGTACTGTTATCAGGGAAAGCCTGGAACTGACTCCAAACGAAAATGCTTCTTGCTTGTCCTCCATCGCCCTCTCACTACATTGCTTTCACTAAACCGAGGTGTTGGTGGGTGCGGACCAGATGCAGTATTTCTCCCAGACGGCAGGGGGAACCACGTGCCAATAAAGTGGAGAAGTGGCAGAGGACCTACAGGGCTTACTCTCACTCCGCTGTTGTGTGGTGCCCCTCAGGGACTCGGATATAGTTACAACCTTTAAAGCGGCCTCGTCCTGTGTTGCCTTTTTTTTTCTTCTTCTTCTTTACTGTATATGGAAAAGCTAACTCATCATGTTAATGTAATAACATAGAATAAAAATGGTAATAATAATGATGACCTATAACACTTCACGCAGTAATAATAGACACAGACGGCTACGTCAGGAGCTGGCTGGAGGGTGAAGACTGGGATATTCTGTTTTAGAACCGGACATCTCTGGGATATCGTGTGTTTTTTATCCGTTGTGTACAGACTGCTGTTGTGATACATTAGGATGAAACTGGAAAAGATCTAATTGCAAAATATTCTGTAATGCACAAAATATTTTCTATTGTAATTTTGATCACAAGAGTAGTGACAGCTTTTCTTTGAGCCCTTCTTTCTTTTTTTTCTTTCTTTTTCGGCTTGCCTGTGTTTGTGGTTGTGATGTCAGTTGGCCTTTTAAGCATCAAACTAGTTATAGAAAAGGGTGCAGCTCAGGAGGCTGTTGGTGTTTTAATGTGTGCCAACATACCCGATACCTAAAGGACTATAGGATACTGGTTTTCATATCACTGCATGAGCCATTACAGAATCCAGTGCCATTGGATCTGGATAATTTCTCTTCATTTCTACTTTTTTTTTTTTTTTAATTTAAGTTTTTCTACTTCCCTTTAAAGATTAAACATGCAATACATTCTGTAGCCATTTTAAATAAGGTCATTCTGATAGTGTCTAAACTAAGAGTTAAATGTAAGTTGCTTCACGCGTAGATCAGGGATTTATCAAAGAAAAAAAATCAGAAAATATACAAACGGTCAACAGGGAGTCAATTTGGCTGGAACCTTTTTGAAATTGCAGAAATGTTTTACCTTCGTCTTGTTGTCTGGCCAGTAGCTTACAGGGTTCTCAGTGCTGTGTACAAGTTGAGATAGGTTTATCTGATGCTTCTGTATATCTTGTCTTCCTTTTGATTTGAAAAGAAATTTTAAATACAAAAGTATTATAGGTTGCTATTTTTTTAAGCAGAACATTAGTTTGTGGTTAAATGCTACAAGAATGGGAATATGAAAGTGCACCTTTCTGTAAAACTCAGTTCATTTTTAATTGAATGTGGAGCTGTATGAGCTGACAGTTTTCTTTTTATTTGTAAATAGTCACATCTGGATCTAATTAAAAATCTTATAATTCATCAAACCTTCTTGTGAAACAACTCTGCAACCGGATCTTTATCCCGGAGACCTCTCTTACCCAATGACTGTGTTCAGGTGGAGTTTTTCTTTTAGGGAACATCTGAACTGTCACGTCTGGAAAAGTGGGTTTGCAGCAACACCTGGTGGTGGGTTCATTTTTTGTCATTTCCTTTGCTAAAACTGGAGCTGGTTTAAGACCATTTAGCATGGTTCAGAATGTATATGATAGAGGTTTGGAGCAGTGTAATTTGTAAACAGTAGAGCAAACTGTGAGTGACGTTATTTGAAAAGGTGAGGAAGTGGCTATGTTGCAGCAGCAGCCAAAAAAAAAAGAAGGCAAAACATTTCCATGTCTTTAGGGTGTGGTTTGCACAAAAGGAAATCTAGTTACAAAATGTGCAACAGATAAGGGGCCACCCAAAAGATACATTTATAGGTGATAAACTGATCTCTGTTTTAAAGTAAAGAGACAAAAGCAATACAAAATGGGTCAAGGTGAAAACAGTCAAAAGATGTCCACCTTCCTAGAGTATCAGCTGTCACCCGTTTGTTTACATCATTAATACAGAGGGAATAGGTTGATTAAATACTCTAACATCAATTTTGATGTACTTTTGAGGTTTCTATATCATATTGAATCCAATGGTTATCATTTCCAGTGTCTGCAGATTAAAATTTGGTGACAGCACATGAACTCCTATGCATTTTCTGAGAAGCTTATCCAATTCAGGGTCACTGGAATAGTTAAATATTAACATGATAATCAAGATTCACACGATAATTGAAATATTCATTATATAAAGCATAGGTTATATATTACATCTATAGTATAGTACTAATAATACTTCTACTTATTGAAATGTACCTTTACTTAGGGACCTTTACAATTGTGAGGTGATTCTTTTAAATTTTTTATTCTCATACTATCTACTTTATATTGGAATGACCACCTTTTGACACTGAAGACATTTTTGGTTATCTTCTGCTTTTGTAGTTTCAGTAGGTTATTGAAAGGACATGGATAAAAATAGTGAGACAGTGATGAGGTGTGCAGTAGAAGTTCCAGATGGGTTCAAAGTGGATGTGGGATTACATCAGGGATCTGTCTGAGCCCCTTCTTGTTTGCGATAATGATTGTCAGGCAGGAGTCTCCCTCGACTATGATGTCTGCAGATGACACTGTGATCTGTAGTGAGAGTAGGGAGAAGGTGGAAGAGAGGGTAAGGGAAGGGTCACAAGATTGTAGTGAGACCTGCTATGATGTATGGTTCGGACGGTGGCGCTGACAAAAAGACAGGAGGAAGAACTGAAGATGTTAAGATTTTCACTGGGAGGGACCAGAAATAACAAGATTAGAAATGAGTACATCAGAGGGACAGCTCGAGTCGAAGAGTGACAAAATAGAGAGGCAAGGCTGAGATAGTGTGAGCATGTGCAGAGGAGGGATTGTGGATATACAGAACAGTGGATGTAGAATGTGGAGCTGCCAGAGAGGAGGAAAAAGAGGAAGACCACAGAGAGCATTCATAGATGTAGTGAAGGAGGACTGTTGGCTGTGGCGACCCCAAAAGGGATCAGCTGAAAGAAAAAGAAAAAGAGAATGCTCTCATATGAGATTTGTACCCTTGTGTTTCACCTGATGTTAGTGTTTTTACACAGATAAAGGATCTGTAGCCTTTTTCCTTCACCAACGATACCTCTTCCTGTGCTGGTTATTAGTACTTTTTTGAAATAAAGAGTCTGAGCACATCTTTCACTACTGAAAAAGTGGTGCAAGATGTGCTTCATAAACGGTTAGACCTCACGTGGGCTGTGCGCGTACTGCTGCTGCTATCTCTTTAAGGAGGTGGGGGCCCCAAAGGTTTGAAAGAACGTGACGGCGCACGTCTTCAGACCGGGAACAAACTGTGCATGTTCGCTCCAAACAGCTTACAGGTCAGTAAAACATTAACTCTTAAGCTTTCCAGAAAGAATAAACAAGTATTGACAAATACTACCCCGCCGATACGTCCCCAGTTATGTTATTAAATTATGTTGATTGATTTCATTCATTCAATGTCAAGCTAATACTCTAGCTAGCCAGCTAGCATTGGCTAGCAAGCAGCCGATGTTAGGCTGAGTAGCTGTACTTGTAATGCCGGCCAACTAACTTTGGTGAAGCTGTAGTAACTTGTATTTTTCCACCTCGCTTTCTCGCTATTTTTGTGGCTTATTGTGACATGGTTATTTGCAGTCAGTATTTACACTGAAGCTCGGCCATATGCACCTCGTTCAGTAGCCTGGTTAACTCTAAAAGTTAGCAAGGGCACATGGGTTAGATCACGCAGCTTAATTTAAACTGCCCAACGCTGTGAAGGAGCTGATAGCACCCTCTAAACATTTCCTTACGAAATGATGGCGTCTGTCATACGGCCTGTAGTGGGGGACTGAGAGCCAAAACTGACTCCAAATTGTAGCACGTGTTCTTATTTTATGGTGGTGGTCTCTTATCAGCATGAGAGCAGGGGTGGAGGAAGCACAGCTGTTTGTGGGGTGAAAGAACCATTGAAATCGCCCGCTGACAGCTGTTGAACCCCAATATCTGCTGGGCAGTGTTAAAATGAAAACAAAGGCTTTTTGTGCTTCATGTCCTACTGTGACGTGTTGGGTGTTGCCTAAGAATCCGAACTATTGCAGGCCTGGATTCTGGTGCTGGTGGTGGGGGGTGACTGTCGTCTACAAACGCTTTTGTATAAGCAGACGACATACTAGTGTAGCCTACTTCATGGCTGTTTTCTCTTACAATGCTTTATTATTTAAAATGTTATTCATTTGTTATTAATTAAAATGCTCATGTGTACCAACAAGCAATACTGGTGCTTTTTTTAAACTTTGAAATGTTGGTTATTAATAATTTACTTTATCTACATTGTTTTAAATTTAAGACTTTTTGTCATCTACAAACTATCTTGTTTAGCTTTTTTTTGTGTGTGTTTGATTTTGTGTGAGATACTCTAAAGTCTCATCTTAATTTAAATTGCTTTCTTTCACTGTTTAACTTACCTTACCCATTTTTGTCTTGTTTTTTTTTTCCTCAAAGTCCAAAAGTGTTGCTATCATGCCTGCCAAAAAGACCACTACCAAGAGAAAGTCTGCAGCTATTGTAGAAGATGATAAAGACTCCAAAAAGCTGAAAGGTGACATTGCATTTAAACATGTACAATGCTTGTATTTGAGTTTGCTGAAGGAATACAATTCTGTTAAGCAAGTATTGTGCACTCATGTGGAAGGAAAGCATTTGGCTCCAAGTGTATCACACTGCACTGTCAGTGTTTTCACTAATTGCCTCAGTTTCCACGTGGTTTTATATGCCCCAGTCATCTCTGGCATTGTTAGACTAATAAAATCCAATGCTCACTATAAAATTGGTTGTATATGTGTTTCAGTTTCACACAGGAGTCATTTAAAAGAGGCGGGGCAGGTTCTTGTTTTGGGCCAGGGTGATGTTGGACAGTTGGGTTTAGGCGAAGATGTCATTGAAAGGAAGAAGCCAGCACTTCTGTCTCTGCCAGAGAAAATTGTGCAGGTGACAGCTGGAGGAATGCACACCGTGTGCCTCAGTGAAACTGGAAATGTAAGCAAACATCTGTCTTATTTTCCTCCTTTTTAAAATAATATCATGGCAGCCCCTTTGCTGACATTTAATATAGAGACCCTTAGTTCCTCATGTAAACTGTTTTGTTTGTTTTAGGTTTACACTTTTGGCTGTAATGACGAAGGAGCCCTTGGTCGGGACACATCAGAGGAGGGGTCTGAGATGGTCCCTGGAAAGGTGGCACTGGATGAGAAGGTGATCCAAGTATCAGCAGGGGACAGCCACACAGCTGCGCTCACGGAGGATGGATCAGTGTACATCTGGGGCTCCTTCAGGGTTAGTGAGTTGATAGTTAGCCACCTTGTCCTGTGTGCTGTCCCAGAAACTAATGAGTTCCCATATAATAATCTTTAATGTTACATGTGTGTTTTATTTCTTCAGTATTTTCCCTTCAGCACCATATTAGTTATGCCTATACCCAAGAGCTAAATGTTCTTAAATGTTTATGCTGACTATTTGGCTTTAACACTGTAAAGATAATTTATAAAAACTGTTTTAGTGTGTTGTGGTATGTATGCAGTGGATTCAGAAAGCATTCGCTCTTTATACCCTTGCTTCGATTTTAGATGTAGTTCATTTTCAAACAAAACAAATTAAGGATTTTCCTGTAATGTTACACGATATAAATAAAAGTATCTAGACTTGGAAATTTAAACAGCTTATTTCATGTTTTGAATGTTTTCTAAACTATATCAAAAATAGATGTCTAAAACATTGTGTGCATATTACCCTCTTTTGTTAGGATAATAATGGCGTCATTGGTCTTCTGGAGCCGATGAAAATGTGTGCTCTTCCAGTCAAAGTCCCCTTAACAGAACATGTTGTGAAAATAGTTTCAGGTAAGAAACAGTCTGTTTCAGTGCTGTATGGTTTTTTTTATTTGTTCACTGTATATTAACCTCTAACAGGGATATTTGTATAACTTGCTTTACTAGGTAACGATCACATGGTGATGTTGACGCTGGAGGGAAATCTTTACTCATCAGGCACAGCTGAGCAGGGGCAGCTGGGAAGGGTGCCTGAGCACTTTTCCAACAGAGGAGGCAGGAAAGGTCTTGGTAAGTAACACACACCATTTTACCTTTTGTAGATGTACCTTAATGCAGGTATGAATCAGGCATTAACTTTTCTTTTATATACTGTCTTTGCTGTGTGTCACTCCGGTTTGTTTTTGTGATTTCAGAGCGGCTGCTGATTCCACAGATGATAAAAGTCAAAGGGAAAGTTCACTTCATTGATGCCTTCTGTGGAGCGTACTTCACATTTGCTGTGTCGAAAGAGGGGCACGTGTATGGATTTGGCCTCTCAAACTATCACCAGCTGGGTCAGTGTGGCACACCGTTCCAGTGTTAAAGTGATCATGAGAATGCACTTATATGTACTATTTGTGACTGCAGCAGACATCAGACATGAATTAACAGTATCATGTTAAATTATTCTTTCTAGGCACCAAAAGCACCAAGATGTGTTTTGTTCCTGTAAAGCTTACATGTTTTAAGAACTCTACCACCGCCTGGGTCGACTTCTCTGGAGGACAGCATCACACACTTTGCCTTGATGCTGATGGTAAGTGGACCATGTCTCATCCAGTAGTTGTAATATGCATTTTGATAGGGGTCAGTGAGTCTGATAAATGTATGCAATTCTAAATATGAAAAAGCTGATGTTGCATGCCCTCTTCTCTTTTAGGGCAGGTATATAGCCTGGGCAGAGCAGAGTATGGTCGTCTTGGTCTGGGAGAAGGGGCTGAAGAGAAGAGCGAGCCCACACCTGTGATGGGGATAGAGCCAGCTAAAGGAGTGTCGTGCGGGGCGTCTGTCAGCTATGCAGTCACCAGAGAAGGTGAGAAGCAAGGCATGCAGGGGATGAGAAGAGTTAAACAACTGAATCAGTCTATTTCCTGTTACTTGAATGCTTCAAAAGCAAGTAATTTTAAGTGGAACGAAACATCGTACTTGACCTGTCTGTCGATCCATCAGTCTACCTATAAAGTTATGCTACATACACATGGCCCCTCATATTTATTTATTTATTTTTTAACCAGTTTGACTTCTGCACCTCTAGCCCTTTAGTGCAATTTCTAGGTTGTTGTGTAACTTGTAAATCTTGGTGCATCATTGGTTTTCTTGGATCAGGCTCATTGCAAAGCATCCCATGCTATAAATTATTTCCTGTTCAATCACAATTTAAATATTTTTCACAACTTTTTGGCTTCCAGTTGCTATCGCACTCAGTTGCAGCTTGCTGTTGTCTGTTTAGACATTGCTGCTGGTGAGAGTGAGATAGCAGGAATTTATTTCCAGTTTCAGGCATGATGAGAGAGTAATGTGGGCCTTATCAGCACGAGATCACTAAATCACAGTTAACCTTGTTCAGTCAGGATGCTCAAAGCTAGTACAGTACCTTAGCTAACTATCAGTTGTAACTTATGTGTTTAATTCTCTTAATAATGCAAAAGTCTCTGCAAGCTGCTGGGCCTGTAAAATACCTGATGAAACCTTTTAACCAGCCACAAAATGATGGAAATGCACAAACTCAATTTGCAGGCACAATTTTTGGGTATAACGAACTTGAGTAAATGCATCACAGTCTGCTTTCTTTGTCCTCCCTTCCGATGTGTCACATTGACATTGTCAGGTTGACACAAAATTGCGGACCAGATTTCAGTCAGCAAATACTCGCACATTCGACACCTTTAGAGAATAAAAGGGTGCTAACCCTTCTTATTATTCTGCTTATTCCAGGATCTGTGTATGCCTGGGGCATGGGCACCAACCTGCAGCTTGGCACTGGAGAGGAAGATGATGAGTGGAGTCCTGTGAAGATGACAGGCAAACAGCTGGAGAAACGTGAAGTACTGATGGCCTCCAGTGGAGGGCAGCACACAGTCCTTTTGGTCAAAGACCAGCAGGAAAGCTGATGTCCTTCACTAACAGAGTGAAGAGTGAGTTTTGAGGCAGGGCCACGTTCAGGGTGCCAAAATCAGGGGAGGGGGGTGATTATATATGACTTCCCGTGCTGAGCCGAGGGAGTGTGAGAGGTGCATGACGGAGGGAGAGGAGACATTTGTCCTCTTTTATGGGAGCTCCTCTGCCCTTGGCATGGGGAAGCTGTTGTGATGTTTTTGGTAGATCGTGACAAATGAAAGACTATTTTTTTAAAGCTAGTTTTTGACAGTCCTTTAAATTCTTTTCATCAGGTCGTTTGTATGACTGCAAAATGTTATGTGTGATCAGAAATTTGACTGTGCATGTACATAAGTGAAATGACTGCAGGATGTTTAAGGACATAAATAGTCTTTTTAAAAAAATGTTTTCTTTAAAGCAATAAGTAGATTAGACCTTTGTCAGACAGGACCTTTATGCACAGTGAGTTTAACATGTGCGACTACTGTTCGTTTTACCCACTGCACACAAAATTGTTGTAACTATGTAACACGTCATACTGTATCCTATATTTTGTTGCATTTCCTGTCTGAAAAATAAAGCTGATTTGTTTTTAAAAAATATATAAGCAGGATTTCATGTGTGTGAATAGATTCTTTAAAATTGTTAAAGCTTCTTAGTAGTGAAGCCGTCCTTTTTTTCTTTGACACTATACAGTACTAATGTGTATATAAAATTGTGTGTGTAGATATAGATATATAAAAACCCTTTCTTTTCTGAAATCTACTCAGACCAGCCCATCTGATACCAACAACCATGCCACGTTCAAAGTTGCTTAAAATCAACTTTCTTCTCAATTCTAATGCTCAGTTTGAACTTCAGCACATTATTTTCACTGCGCCAACATGCTGAATTACAGTGATTGGCTGGTTACATGTTTGCTTTATTGAGTAGCTGACGTGTGTGGCTAACTTGTATTTCTAGCTCACGTCTACAATGATAAATGTTATTTATTCTGATAAATAACTCCTTTGATATCATTAATGTCACCTTAGTTCATTACTCCATTGTTTCAATGTAAAATGTGAAGTGTTTATTCTATATGCAGTGTTATTTATTTATAAAACCTCCAGTCTATACCACAAAAATTCCTTAATTCTGTAAAAAAGAAAAATACTGTTCCACTGATGCACCTTCAGGGCATTGACAGGCTGAATGTTAGAGATTTAATCTGTAGGGTTAGGAAATGTTGCAAAGAGATGTCAAGGACTGATGCTTTTATCAGCCTTCCACATAGTGAAGTGTTCAAAGTCCTATTATACTCCAAAACCTTCCTGGCACAAAGACACGCATTCATACAGGAATTTAGCAATAACATCCAGCCATTAGTTCCTTTCACTCTCACAAAGTAAAAATGGAGTTTCTCATAATGTTCGTGGGCTCTGATCCTCTTTTCATTGAACGAGTCACAGAGGAGAGCGACCATTCTCACGCACCTGCACGGATACACGTTCACTCTAATTATGGAAAGATCCACATTAATGGCAACTGGCCGATCCACTCAGAGGTGTACATACATAAGCTTATATTTGGGTAACACTGTCTAATGGATACACTACACACCTCTAACAGGCTCTTGACAAGCCCCATGACACAGTCACGAGTAGCAGCAAAAAATTACAGCATTACAAATTTAGCATCTTTTAGATCTGTATTAATCTGGGATGTAGCAGCTCTTGAGTTACCCTGCTGATTTTTTAATTAACATGTAATTTTATTTTGTCTTGAGTGCTATTTCTCAAGTATGTCTTAATCATGAAAATCCAAAGCAGGTTGATGACTTGAATCCTTTGGAGAGGCTTTACTCTGCGTTTCTTTCATCGCCTAGCAGGGATCTGCTGAATGCGGTGCAGCAGGAAGCTGTTGGCCAAATCAGTCCCTTTCTCTCCATTTTCTCTCTCATAGAGAATTAATGCATTTTGGATCAAATGCCTCTGAATGTGTGTTTGGGTAATTTAGTGTGTAGAGAGAAGGAGATGCGGCCTCGGGAACATTGACATCGATCCAGCAACACACTTCACAATGATGTGAGTGTGCGTTAATTCAACTTGTCTTTTTCATATAGGTTAAAGCACTTTAAAGATGCCCTACTTAATGGCTTGCATTTAGAAAGTGGAAATAGACAATTACCAGAAGCTCAAATGTTGCATCTGGGAAATCCAGATATGCAAGAGTATATTACAAGCCATTCAAACAAACAGTAGATGTATTTTCTTTAATGAAGCACATGATTCATGTTAATAGTGTGTTGTCTGGTGTCAGGCTCTTAAAGCTCTAGAAGGAGGAGGGTTTACTTGGAGAAAACATGCATTTCTGTGAGCACGTGCACTGGAAACCAAATCAGGTCTTATTAGTGAACAAATGACTCTCCTGCTGTCAAGGTGCTGTGGTCCATACTTGTACTTGTTAGAGACCGCTTTGATAGATTAGACTCTTTGTCCACTGGGTTGAGGGCTTCTCGTGAGGCCCATGGCAGTGAATCAAGAGCTGTCCTTGACAATTGCATATTTTTAAAGATGTGTTGTCTCAAAGGGATAACGTAAGGCATTAAACACTATTAATAAAGTACAATTCACTGAGTCAGCACCTCAGTAGGCCGTGATGTCTCTGTCTTTTTGACTGTTTGCTACAGTCACTCACAGAGGTCCGTATTGATTTATGGCTGTAATGAGGCCCCTTTCATACAAGAATGGCACTTGTTTGGTTGCCTTCTAATTAACAGAAGGACTGAATATCTAAATGAGGTTTAAGTCACTTTGTGAACAGCAGCTGAAGTGGGAAAGTGAGACAAACTTGTGAAGGAATTGGGTAATTATGGGTCAAACCACAAATATCTTTAAACTGAGCCTTCATTCTGATCTGAACTGGTTACCTGTAAAGATGCCCCAACCAGTTACGGCAGATGGCTGCCCCTCCCTGAGCCTGGTTCTGCCAGAGGTTTCTTCCTGTTAAAAGGGCGTTTTTCCTTCCCACTGTCGCCAAGTGCTTGCTCATAGGGGTCGTTTTGACTGTTGGGTTTTCTCTGTAATTATTGTAGGGTCTTTACCTTACAATATAAAGCACCTTGAGGTGACTGTTTATTGTGATTTGGCTATATAAATAAAATTGAATTGAACTCTTCATTCTTTCTAGGACCCAGACGCCATGCAACCTATAAAATATGGGTTTATGAGATTTTCAAATGATTCTGTTCATTCGGCATTCTGTTTTTATTTAAATTTTACACAGTGTCCCAACATTTTCCGAATTGGGTTTGTACATTCAATCCTACGTTCGATCCCTACCTGAGCCTCTATGCATAGCCTCTGTACATATTTACTGAGTTGTGAAACAGTAAGAGAACTGCTTTGCAGTGTTTTGCATTGTCAGCCTGTGAGGTTTTAAAGGTAAAACCCACTGTGAGCTGTGCAGAGATGTTTATACTGAAAGATTTACATGGCAGAAATCTCACGATATAATAGAGCTCAAGTTGTGTAGTTATCCCAGTCTCCCAAACAAGATAATTGTGTTCCATTAAGCCAAACAACAAATCTGAGCTTTTGCTCCTAACAAAGAGATGGAAGCAAGGGGACATACACGATGCAGAGCTGTTATGAATGCTTCAGCGAGATTCCCTCTGTTCTCATTTGCTTCTGTTTAGATGAGTGTATGAGCTGCCATTAGCGAGGGTTAAAACACAAAAGCGTTTCATTAAACGTGTGTTATTCTGCAGCTGGATTAGAGTACCTCGACGCATGACTGTACCTCTTTTATAGAAAATGTGAAAATATGAGAAATGAAGCAAACATCACAGAGCTGACTCTTCAGATGAGGCAGTACTGTAAGCCTGGGTGCTTTATTCAATTCGGCTTTAAATGGGTATGCATTCATGTCAGAAGCCAGCCAAATGCGTTTAACTAAATTCTTGATTTATTGTGTTTTATGCCTTGTCTTTGAAACAGTGAACATATGGGCAGAGCCGTGTAAATGTCATAAGGAGCACAATCTAGTGAGTGCTGAAAGAAATCTACAGCAAGCCCCTGCCCTCCTCACCCTCCCATCACAGATGTTTGCCTGGTCTCCGTTTGTTAGCGCGATGATGTAATACCCAGGACCAGCTGAGACATTTACACTGAACATTTCTCACTCTGGGCATTTGAGTGATGTATTTCAACTTTCATAAGAGTCTTAAAGAAAAAAGTAGCCTGCTACCATCTAAGGTTTTTTATTTTCCTAAGACATCATCAATCATTCAGAGCACAGAACATTATCAGTCTTTTGAAATGAAAGAGCATTTGAAACTGCAATCCATCAGCCACAATAACAAAAGATCGTGGCCAAGATTCTGTCGTGTTCAGTACGTCTTCCCGAAGCCTCGCGGACATTTGCTGCACGCACGTCTCATTTTAAGTGTTGAGTGTATCACTAATGTTTTCTTCTCGGGGAGTTGCTCAGTGACGGTCGTTTTGAATACGCTGTAGAGTGATTCATTTTTATCCTTGTATTCTCCGAGATGGGTACCAATTTATCAAATAAATAAAATGAATACATAAAATTAAAAACATCAGGAAAACTGTTACCACAGTATCACACGGGCACTTTATTTTTTTTATTTTGATTCGCTCTAGAGCCAATGAGGTGTAGCAGAAGTCATTAAGTCACAGGGAGCTGAACTAGCATGTTGGTTTTGGTCTTCTCGTAGGATTTGTTAATTATAACAATGCAGTTTTGTGCAAAAGTCTCAAGCCATTCCCTCATTTCTTGATTTTTTTTTTCTTCCAAGGAGGCAGATTTCCTGACATTTTTTAAAGTGGTCTGGAGCAACAGTTCTTCAGGCTTTCTGAAGATGATCCAAAGTTTTCCTTTGGATATTAGCCACTTTTTCACTCATTTTCAGTCCATCACAGAAATTTTTTATTAAGCTGCTGAACACTGACCTATGGATCATTCAAACATGAAAAATCGACCTAACTCAATGCTGTGTTGACACATGACAGATAACTTAGCAGAGAACCAATTTTACATTGTCTTTAGGAACTTTGTTACCAGCAGTCTGCTGCAAAAACACATCATTTGTTCCCGTTTCTTTGGCTGAGTCTTTAAAAAAAAAATACTAGTTTGACAGACATATTGTTGTATTTGTGTTCCAATAAGGTGCTTCCAAAAAAACTATAAGCTGAAAACTTAGCATATCTTGATCTTGGTATGCAATGTGTCCTTAAAATTTTGAGGAGGCTGGATAAGTGGAGGACAAAAGAAGAAGTGGCAGACCTAAAAGAAAAAAAAAAGCTACAGCAGAAGAACAGTATCTGAAAATCATGTACTTAAGCTATAGGAAAACACCCAGCAAAGACCTGACACAGGAACCGAAAGATGGATCGTATCAAAACGGATGACATTATGAACACAGAAAAGTACCATTGCATTTTGATCAACCACGTAATACCATCTGTAACAGCTTTATTTTACAGCCTGACAATAATCCCAAACACACTGCCAATGCAGTAAAATCATACCTGGATAGAAAAACACACAGTGGAACACCGTCAGTCATGGATCGGCCTCCCCAGAGCCCGGACCTCAACAGTGTGAAGTCATTCTGACAGAGAAGAGAACAAAAAGGCAGCCAGCATCCAAAGAAGAGCTTTGAATGTCCTTCAAGAAGCCTGGAGAACTATTCCTAAAGAATAAATAAATCACTGCACCGATTTCCCATTTTCCTAGCAAAATATAAAGAAATGGCCGGTGGCTCAAGACTTTTGCACAGTACTGTATAGGAGATTACCAGCCTCAAAATGTAATTCATACACTGCACAATGAAAAATCACAAGAACCACAGCATTATCCCTCATTTATTTCAAATTGTGCTTTCATGTATTCACTTAAATTGAAACGTGGACTTTAAATGTGTTGTACCTACCACAGTGCCCCTCCATAGGACCACCTGAAGACACTAGGTCCTGTCTGCACTGACCCGATCATTAACGCACACTCAACCCAACCAGCTACTCACATGTGAAACTGCAAGAAAGTTATTCATTTTTAACAGCATCTGCAATAGTGATCACAAAAAAGGTGGATGCTTTATTCAAATAATGATGATAAGCAATAATATTTAGAAATAAAAGTCCAAGATACGACTTGTGCTAGTCTACGTGACAGTGGCGCTGTCTTCAAAAGACAAAAGCAGTTATTACATATGCACATTAAGGTACTTTAGACAATACTGAATATAAACTGATTTTTAAAGATCAAGCACTTTTTTTCCTCACGATTGTCTGCAAAAAACACCTAAACACAAAGTTGAAAAAGGCAGTACGGTACATACTTTCATTCAGCTGAAAATACTCTCATAACACTGTAGGACATTCTTACTGTGGCTATAAAAAAAAGACCTGTTAGAGAAAGTCCAGACAGGACACAGGAACCAATTCATTTTCAAGACTTGAATGCCTCTTCTCACGTTTTTAGCGATGTGTATATAGTTATACAAGACCTGATTTGAAGGTACAACAGCTTGACGGCACACTTAAATAATATAAGTCACATTATCACTGAATATACTGTTACCCCATGATATTATCGATACATTTGATATAGGATGTACTCGTGTATATACACTATACTGTTAAAGCAAAACTGCACTGCAGCAATGTCAAAATGAGAGGCATCACTTTGAATTCTCTCTCAAGTTGTACTTCTGTAAATCTCCAGCAATCACCACTGGAAAATTGTCCATCAGCTTTAATATGTGTAGGAAGATTATTCCTGCCCACTAATGCATTTGATCCAATTCAAACTTTCCTCCAGGTCACTCGGAGTCACCTCGCGCTTGTAACAGCATTTCCACTTTCCCCTTCAGCTCCTCGCTGTAATGTCAGCTGAACATTTAAGGTTGTCACCAAACTGCTACAGGAGTGGAAACACTGAGTCAGCCAAACAGTCATCACTGCTTAATCACGAAGGCAGTATTTGTCTTCTTCTATTGGTATAAAAAAAGAGTAGGCAAAATAACATTGAAATATACAGAATATTACTTTCTTTAAAAAAAAAAAATCACATCCTCCAACTGACGTGAAAGAATCTGCTTTTAGCGACCAGCCCACAGAGAATGAACTCAACAGCAGTAACACAGTGGAGCCTTTACCAGCTTCACATATTTTTCTGAGTAGACGAAAAACAGAGCTGACAGAAGAGAGCGAACTTGCAATTTACACATTTTTAAACCGCAAGAATAAGTATCTCTAAATTTTAAAAAACAATCTGCTGCAGCTGGTAGACAGCTGTTGAGACACTTTTTGGTCGATGGCCAAGAAAAAGATTCTGCAATTTACATTAAGTGTGACCAAAAAAATAAATAAATAAAAGAAACTTTGGACCGTCAAACATATGGAGAACCTGTACCTAACTCTGCTGACACGTCCGATTAAAGTGGCACAGTCTGCACTGGTTAAAAAGGTCACCACCAGCTAAACAACTTTGTCATATCAACCTCAGGGGAGATATCAGCTTGTGTGTAAGATTAACAGATTTGTAGCCCTTTCGTGAAATGATCAGGGTCGGATAAATAACAAGCTGCGATCGACAAAGTCCTCAGACGTGATATTTATCTGTAAATCAATGAAAGTCGTGAGGAGACGGCAGTATTTACTCTGCCAGCTACGACTGGCATCACCACTTCTTTCTGCTGCAGGGAATTGTCTGAGCCAGTCTGGTCTTCACTGAGGATACGATCTTTTGGATTGTGGTCAGCTGACTGACTCAGCCAATCATAAAAACGCCCCAGCTTGGCCATAAAAAGATACCTTGCTGACATTGTCTGTGTGCTTAGGATCAACGTCCTGCTGGACATCCTGCTTATTAATGGGCTGTGTACACACGGGGCAATGACTCCCCTTGTTTACCTAATATGGATGGAAACCTACAAACATAGTTAAAGCTAAAGGTCAGCTTTTTGGCTTCCCTATTCTAGCTTAATTATGCTGAAATACAAGCAAAATGGTTAAAAACATTTAAAAAAAAGGACTTTCCCAATGCCCAATTACTGTTCAGATGGGTTCCCTGTGTGCATTTTTACAATAAAATATGTGCATTTTTTAAACATGTTGTCACGCACAGGCACACACAGGCATCTTTGTGATCATCCTGAAAGAAAATCCCAAAAGAACTGTGCTTCAAAACCTAGTGGCACGTAAACGTTTCATTATACGAAACGATAAACACAATCAATCATTCATTGAAACCGCAAATCAGAAGCCTACATGTGTAGATTCAGACTCCTGTGGTGGAGAACTGTGTGACTTCAGTCTGGAGTTCATCCTGCATTGCTCTCCCACCCAGCTGATCCATGTCTAGTCAGGCAGGCGGCCTCACTGTCGGCGCGGGGGCGCAAACAGATGCAGGCTCCCGCGTGCTGTTGCGTGCTCTGGAGAAGCTGCTCTGATCCAAGCGGGAGCGATAGGGCAGGCAGAAATCTCTGAAGCACCTCTTGAAGTTCTCATCCAAAAAGGCATACAACACAGGGTTCAGACTGCTGTTGGCGTAGCCCAGTGCTATGCACACATGCCAGCTGGCCATGACGAGAAGGTTCTTGTGGTCAATATCCACCATGGTCTTGACGATGATGAAGATGTGAATGGGAGTCCAGCAGATGATGAAAACCGCCACCACAACCAGGACCATGCGGGTGATCCTCCGCAGGTTCCTATCCTTCTCTTTGGAGCCAGAGAGCAGACGGACGCTCTTAAGGCGCAGGATCATCAGACCGTAGCAAACGGTGATGACCAGGACCGGCACCACAAAGGCAAAGACGAATACACAGATTTTTGTCACCGTGTCCCAGTACCATTCCGGTTTAGGAAATCCAAGAGTGCACGCAGTGATTCCTGAGGAGTTAAAACAATTGAAAGTTTAATAAGAGGCCATGTGGAGAAGCTAATTGAAGTTAATAACCCAGCTCAAATGTTTTTTTCTTTTAAACAGGCAGTATGTTTTAAGACAGTGATAGTAATTTCCAGCATTTTTTTCCCCTTGCAACAATAAAATTCTCTCACCTGTATCTGTCACCTTGGTAACAGCCATGATCATCACGGGGACTCCGACAGCAGAGGAGAGGATCCAGATGCAGACGTTGATGAGTTTGGCTTTGGCGGGCGTCCGGAAGTCCAGGGCCTTCACAGGATGACACACAGCGATGTAGCGGTCCACGCTCATCATGGTGAGCGTGAAGATGCTGGTGAACATGTTGTAGTAGTCGATGGCAATGACCAGTTTACACAAGAGCTCCCCAAAAGGCCACGTGCTCATCAGGTACTTGGCACTCTGGAAGGGAAGGGTGCTGGTGGCAAGTGCATCAGCCAGAGCCAAGTTAAAGATGTAAATGTTGGTGGCTGTCTTCATCTTGGTGTACCTGGTTGGTTGGAAAAGTACAGAGGACTTTAAACAGACTGTGACTAACAGCGAATGGGAACAATTGTTAACTGGAGTTAAATTGTGAACTTCTTTCCAAGGTCTGGCTATTGCTGTAACACAAAGAGGAGATCTCATGTGGCTGACTCACGATTGCCATTAAAATGTCTAAAAGTTAGAACTTAGAAAGTTTGATTTAATTCATTTATCCACAAAACCAATAATCTGCTATTTCCTCTATAAAAAAAAAAGCCTAATAAACAAGATTTTTATACGCATAATGTCATTAGAGCACTACACTAAATGCACAGCAGCTCATATGCTTCTCTGGAAGCCTCCATGAAAACACATTTCCATGTAATTAATTGATTTTAGCTCAAAAGCCCTCAAAACCACTTGTTTTCAGATTAAAATAATTTTTTTGTGTGTTTTGTCTGAATGGCAGCCCAACGTTTATCTGGCTGTTTTAATATGGATTCCTCCGCATCAGCCCACAACATGACAGTCAGCGGGTCACATTTAATTAAATTATGTTTCCAAAGGGTTTTGCTGCCAGACTTTGTAAAATAGCAAGCTCTGAAAGGATAAGAGCGGACAAAGGGGCATTAGGCTTTTATCTTATTCCCAGGTGTAAAGAGATTTGTCTGTTACATCACAGACCATGCTCTGATCTCATGCTGCCTTTAACTGCTTCGCCTGGGAGTGCGAGTGATATATTTGAAGTTTTCTTCATTTCTTCTTCAGGAATGTCAGAAATCCTCCAATCAAAAATCCATCATTTAGACACAGTGTCGCTTTTGAGGGTTCAGCTTTGGTTTGTCGTTTCAATTCACAACCCACTTCCTTACAGGAGTGATTGATGCAATGAAATAATGTCAGGGATAAGCTGTAGATCACACTCCCTCCTCTCTTGCATGTGGGAGGTGTGTGTGTGTGTGTGTGTGTGTGTGTGTGTGTGTGTGTGTGTGTGTGTGTGTGTGTGTGTGTGTGTGTGTGTGAGTGGGTGGATGTGATGGAGAGTGGCTCTCAGGCGCACAGACACTGTGGGCAATTACAAAGGGGGGCATCAAAAATGAAGTACAACAGTGAAAATGGATTTCCCTCTCCTAAAAATTATTGAAATTATTCTGGAATATTTCAATAAATAAGTTTGTAGACTACTTTAGGGTAATTTAAAAATGACTCCTGATCATATAAAAATATGTGTTAATCCTATCCATATTGGGGCTTGGGTCATATATGCGCACGTCGCTTTTCGTATGTGCCCAGCAGTAAATAATTGTGTCTTCTTTTCACCAGATTCTCTTTGGTTTATGGTTATTTGAATAGCATGCCCTTCTTACCTGACCACCCCGTACATTACAAGCACGTTTCCCACCAGTCCCACCACACAGATGAGAGAGTAGAGAGCCGTGATGCAAACCGCGATGACGAGTCTTGTGGTGTCCCTGGTTGCAACCCTGCTGGTCTCGTTGCTTTTGGAAGGCACGGAAAGCAGATCCTCAAATATTGTAACATTGAAAGGAGTTACGGAGACCGAGTTACGCTCGCTGAGATAGTCCGGGAGAAGAGTGGGAAACTCCATTGCAGCGATTCAGGTGCGAAAAGAGCGCAAAGACTTCCGAAGTAGGTGCACGGGAGCGCACGGAAACTGGACGGCAAATTAAGTCATCGGGCGCTCAGAGGATGTGCGAGCTGTGTCTCTGCCCCTGCCTCTCGCTCGCTCGCTCGTGTGTGAGTGGCGCGTGCGTCTCTGCGCGTTCCGTTTGCCAAAGCGCACCGGTGCGCAAAGCAAAACGTGAGGAGACCGTTTCCCTGGCGAGTTCTTACCTCGCCTAAAGAGACAGCTTTTTTTTTTTTTTTTTTTTTTTTTTATCAAAGTAAATGAATTAAATCTGCCGTGTAAAAATGCTTCATCATCAAAACATGACAGTCATACCCAAAGAGTCATAGCGTGGTATAAGTCATCATCATGGTATTACCTGCCAGCACTTAACATGCTTTTGATCACAGCAGCAGTCGCGCGGGTGGATGCTGCAGTGAATCACAAGTTTTCAGGTGGGTTCATGTAATTTGGAAGCGTTCTGGGTAGATTGTCGTGAAAACCACCTCAAAGTCTGCAGACTGCCTTAAGCGCTCCTTACAAAACTCTTTATTGATCTTTGATATATATATTTTAGACAGTTTAGGACCTTCAAAGACATCAAGAACCCCTGCTTCATGCTGATGAGGTGTTAGAGTAAAATAAGAAACATCAAGGTAAAATGGATCAATCAGTTATGGTTTAAAAAAAAAGGCACCACACAATTCAGCTTTATTGAACAAAAACTGAATTACTTTAGTTTGGTTTTAAAATGGTTAAATCAGTTTATCAGTTCACTCATTAATCAAATGAGTGAACATTAATTTTAAAATGAATTATTTTAAACAATTTTCTCTAAACACTTTTTAAACCTGTGGCTCCCCTGCTTTTCTTTGTGATGCATCCTAGATACAGCAGATCAATCAGCAATTGTTTGGTGATTGTATGCAAATATTTAAAGAGCCCAAGATATAAAACCCTGATGTCCCATCTAACCGACTTATAACCCTTACAGTGCTGATTACAGCTAAATGAGTAAACACACTGAGGCAAGCCTACAAATAAACAGGAGCCTCCATTTGAGACCTGTGTATTTACTCTGGGTGAATATTTAAACAGCGGGGGGTAATTTCTTTGCTAATATGAATGTGTCTGAAGCATTTCTCATTCCTGGATAAAATTTCACTGTATTTTATTTACTTTAATACCTAATTTTTTTATAGTGGCATTACATTTACTGAAGTACTTAGTGTTTATTTCTAGGTAGAACCTAACCTAATCTGTTCATCTGGCAGCAGATCACAGGTCCTTCATTACTCTTTTTTTTTTTTAAATGCCAAGCACACATCTTTTTCCAATTTTCATGAAAGCACTCATTTATCTGCAGCTGCACTTCCGTTACCCTGAACATCAGAAACCATTACAAACATGCTGCTTCGTGTGATGCTTTATGCCTCCTGAAATTGAGGCATATGTTTTTTTGAACACACGCAGATATAGATTGTCCTGTGGCTGTGTTATAATTGCAGCAATCTATGCACTCTGCAAACTGACCTTTAAGGAACAGCCAGCAGCAGGGAACAAAGCAGGGAATGGGGAGCATTTAAACGGTAAATGGACCAGATTTATATGGTGCTTATTGACTAGGAACATTCACCCATTCATGCAGTGTTTTTTTGTGCCGCACATACAGCATTTTTCCTATTACATAGTCAACATACTGGTGGCAGTTTAGGATTTTCAGTATCTTGCCCAAGGAAGCTGGCACACAGAGGGCCAAGGATCAAACCATCACCTCAGATTGGAGGTGGATCTAAGCCACTGCAGTTAACACTGATGCTTTTGCAGTTCCTTTGACTATTTATGTCTCCCTAAGAAAAGAGCATTTTCCAGAGTTCACAAGCTCATGTTTCTGTCTTGCACTGATCTGCCAGTTGTTCAGTTGTTTGGTTTGATGCAATTTGGTGAAGAGGGAAAAAAACTTAATGACTGTTCCCTTAGAGTCAGCATGAGGCTGATGTTTCTGATGTTCAGTCAAACGTCTGTTGTTCCTGACTATTACTGCTCCTTTATCAGCAGGTCAAAGTTTTCACTAATCCTGAGAAATATCACAACATACGCAGTCATTCATGGCTTCCAGATGAAAATTTCCATTGGCTTTTATTTTTACTCTGCAAAACTGACATGTTTCATCTCCCCCAGTTGCTCAATTTGCTTTAGTGGTGCTAGTGGCCAAAAGCTGGCACAGAACAACAAAATTGCTGGGACCAAAGTTCGGCTCGTGGCAATGGGAAAGCTACTTCAAGAAATTCCCCAGTGAGTCACAGATGCCAACTGCAGAGTCTCCTTCCCATGAAAGTAAATTACTTGTAAAAGCAACATTTGAATGTCTAAAAACACTACGGCTTTGTTGTTCTCAGCAGAGTGCCAAACTAAGAGTGTGACGTGCTGGTGTGAAAGTGTCTCCTGATTTTTAAGGGCAGGTGCCTTTAAGATGATAAGGAAGGATAGTAGGAAGGGAGGTGATAGTTACTGTCAGACATTTCCCTTCAAATGTTTCATTAAATTCAACCCACAACCCCTCCTGAGTACTCTGTGTATATCTAGCTTGTATACCTATGCACCTCTGACAGCCGTGATCAGAGCACTCAATCTCAACAACAATAGTTCAAGTGGGACAGCACATCCCACGGGTGTTAAACGACTTACTCAGCAGTTCAAAAACAAAACTCACTCCATTTAATTTCTGGGTGGGAGAACAATGTACGCCACCAAGGTTACTTTAGAGGGCTATCTACCCTGCTAATGAATAGGACTAAAAATATCACAATGTGTGAGTTTTGGGCAGGTGCCTCTTACAGGAGAAGAGTGTGTATGTTGAGTCGCATCTCTCTGTGTACACACTTGTGATAACCGGTGGAAACGTGTTGTAAAAGAGACAGAAACGGGTCTGGACATAAAGTCACCAGCAGGAAGAAAAATGCTGCTGTTGCTGTTGTTTATATTCTCCTCTCTCCTCAGGGAGAATCACTCATGATTAGTCTGTACAGGCAGTGTGATTACCCGCATCACTCATCAGCCCAATGGAAACCTTGGGAAACATTATGCAGCTTTCCTGAACCCATCACATTCATAGCAGGGAGCAAAGAGTGCAGACAAATGAAAGTGAACTTGTTGGGTTTTTGCATAAAGATACAATGATGATGTTGCATATTTGACTTTATAATGATCCCATAAGATAAGTTGTTTAGTTTTAATGAATCCTTTTGAATGGATTAACTTTTCAGTGTCTATATATTGTATTGTCACACTGCATTGCCTGCAATTAGGTTGTTGTTTCATGCGCACAACGGCAGATATAAGCCAGAATGCTTCAGAACTTCTTAAAGGTCAGAGAATAAAGTACATGGCTTGACATTTTATTTCCTCACATTGCGAGATTCTCTTGTGTTATTACACGGATGAGAAACTACAAAAAAAAAATGTTGAGGCTTTTAAGTAATGTTACAAGTTAGCTGCATGTTCTAAATCTGTCAGAGCTGAAGCCTTGTCACAACTTTAAGACAGACACTTTATTAGCTAGTTTATTAGTTTTGGTCCATATTAACATGACAGCATCACACAGTTGCTGCACATTTGTCGGCCTCACATCCATGATGTGAGTCTCCTGTTCCACCACATCCCAAAGGTGCTCTATTGGATTGGGATCTGGTGACTGTGAACAGTGAACACATTGTCATGTTCAAGAAACCAGTTTGAGATGATTTGAACTTTGAGACATGGCACGTTATCTGGCAGGAAGCAGCCATCAGAAGATGGGTACACTGTGGTCATAAAGGGATGGACATGGTCAGCAGCAGTACTCAGGTGGGCTTTGGCATTTAAATGATGCTCAGTTGATACTAAGGGGGCTCAAGTGTGCCAAGAAATATCCCACACACACTTACACCACTATCACCAGCTTCAGCTGTTCATACAAAGCTGGATGGATCGTACATCCACTGTGTTTAAATTCTGACTCCACCATCTATCATACATTACATTCTGGGGTCTGCTTCATGTGCAGAAACCCTCAGTGGGTACGACTTCTTGTACTCCATGTGCTTTCAGAAAATGTCGTATGATCAATATGTCCTGTAAGCGTGCCTTTTAATGGGTGAGCAATGAAAATAAACCAGGGGCAAAAACAACAAGTAAATCATTAAAAGGAAAAGATAGGAGCAGATGGGATGGAACAAAGCAGGCCCTTTTCATTCACAGCACTCAGCAGCCTGGTTAATTTAGGACTTCGTAATAAAGTCAGAATTTTGTTAAGCCTAATATGGTGTAGCAAATGAAAACTGTGTGTAAGCGTGTGTTAAATGTCGACAGAGCAGCGTCATTAACTGCTGCAGTGACAGAGCCGCAGCAATAAACAAGAGCTCACACTTTAAAACATTATTTCGTTGTAGCCGTTTTGTCTTCTGCATCTGTCGGCTAAAACGATGCTGTTTCCTCGTTGCAGTGACAGTGCTTACATTTGTATGTTTTTCATATGTGGAGATGTCACAGACACGCTGCCGTGCTTACATTTTTCATTCATGGCGCACAACAGAACAGATCGTATCGTGGTCTACGAATCCATCTCACACCCGTTTATTCTCAGAGGCATAAACCAAAGCAGAATATCATTAAATCATGTTCACGCTTGAGAAAGATACGGATAACTGCACCATGTTTACATCATATGAGAGTGTTTTTAATAATACTGAGCGTGTATTGGTAATAAATACACAGCTGATGGTTGTGATGATTTAGCAAGATATGGCAAGTTAGATGTATATATATTTAACAATTTTTTGTCAAGTCTCCAATCATATGGCAGAAACTCAATGCATTTAGGCATGTAGACAATCTGCTGAAGTTCAAACCAAGCATCAGAATGGGGTAATTTAAGTGACTTTGAAGGTGGTTGTTAGTGTCAGATGGTCTGAGTGTCCGAAACTGCTGATCTATCTACACAACATCTCTAGTGTTTACAGAGAATGATCTGGAAAAGAAGCTAAGAAGAGAAAAATGAGGCTTCAATTCACGCAGGAGATTGGACGATTGTAAAAATGATGCTAATTCTGATGAGTCTCAGTTTCTGCTGTGACTTTCAGATGGGTCAGAATTTGGAGTAAACTACATGAAAGCAAGGATCCATCCTGCCTTGTATCAACAGTTCAGGCTAGTGATGATGGTGTAACAGTGTGGGGGATATTTCCTTGGTGCTCTTTGAGCTCCTTAGTACCAACTGAGCATCATTTAAACACCACAGCCTACATGAGTATTGTCGCTGCCCACATCCATCCCTTTATGGCCACAGCGAACCCATCTTCTAATGGCTGTTTCCTCCAGGATAACACACAAAGTCATAAAGTTCAAGTGATCTCAAACTGGTTTCTTGAAAATGACAATGAGTTCACTGTGACCCGATCTCACTCCAGTAGAGCAGCTTTGGGATGTGGTGGAACGGGAGACTCACATGATGGACGAGCAGCTGAAAAATTCTCCAGCACCTTGTTGAATCTGTGCCGTGAAGAATTAAGGCTGTTAAGGTAACGTGTCATTCCAAGGCCGAATAAATTCATAGGTGAGCGCATGTTCTGGAAGGAGAACCAAATTCTCTGCCCATGTTTGCTTCATTTAGAGGAATTTCTTTTGTTTGATATTTGTACAGAATGCAGTGATACATTTATGCGTGCCGTAAAAACCCAGAACTTTAAACTTAGGGCATCGTTTGCATTCAGACTCTGATCTGTGTTAATTCTGAACAGAAGTTTAGTTTGGTTGGTGGTTTTGATTAAATTGAAGTCGCTCTGATGGGTTGCTATATCATCACGCCATGAGTTTTTCCTAGCACTAATTTAATAATGTTGCCGTAAATGCAAACTGCTGTGTCGCTTAAAAGGGCAGAAAATGAAATGCATCATCAGTGAACATTTTACTGATACTTTCATAATGTCATCAATATAATAACAGAAAATGTAATCTATATATGAGGTATTTTCTGTCAGGGATGAGGGCAGGTGGAGAGCTCTGTGAAAATAGTTATAATGCTGTGAATGGCTTTGCTTGTTTTCATGCAATATTTCAAATTCGGCCTCACTCGCTGCTATATTAATTTTAATACAGTCCATTTTCCGAAGATAAAACGCACACGTAATTCTTTCACTGCAGCTCTTTAGCCTCTGCACAACACTTTCATGATTATGATTTGACAGCTGTTATATTGAGTGTCAAATTTTAAATGAGCTACCACAGAAGTTAGCTGCTGAGGCTTTTATGAGCCCGTAAACTACTGGGCTGTCAGCACAAACTGGTAATTGTTTTGAGGATATTGAACAATATTATTTGTGCTACGGCGTCTTTGGAGAAGTTCAGGCTTCTGCTCCACTTTATGTCTGTGGTCTTTTTCTTCAGGACTCAATAAATAATGGACACCAGTAAAGGCAGAGTGCACACCTTTAAATGTAGTTCCTTCCATTATTAAATCCCAACCTAATGTCTTATAAATACGGAGTTTAGGGTTGGTTGACTGGGCATCAGGGTTTCTGATTACAAAGCTACTGACGCTTGCCAAATCATTAGTTTCTCCCACCACTTTCTTAATATTGTTGAGATAATAAATAGTTTCTTATGTAAACTGTGAACATTTTAGAGAAGGCCACCCCTGACATGATAGCTGTGCCTGATGTGCTCTGTCTCTGTCTGGACATGCTAAATGAAAATCCAAAAGATGTTATTTTCTACTGTTAGCATGTGGTTTTCTTTTCTTTCTTTCTTTTGTTTTTCATTCACAGCCATATTTAGTAATAATGGGTAATGAGGTTCATCAGTTTCTGCTGACAACTAGTTATGCAACAGCGATTAATCTGGGTCTCGGACTTGATCAGCTTTTCTGATTTCCTTTGGGAAGCGACAACCAGCACAGCACAGATTTGACAAAACAGAAGCAGCGTGTGCTAATTTAAAGCGTTTGTAACACATTATGCCAGCCATTAACATGAGCTTTGTAGATGACTGTATTTAACAGTGAGACCGAGTCTCGAGCTTATAGTCATTGTTTCTATTTAAGGGGAAATGATATTGTGTAATGCTGAGTGAAGAGAGGCAACAAAGCGAGCCAAAGAGGAGGCAGGGGCAGCCTTCGGATTGGAAAGGCTGACGTCTTTCTTTCTAAATGTTTCTTTAAAGGTTCAAATTCTGGAGCAGCTCTGCTTCTGGAAGAACATCATTCACTCAGGGTTGTGTGATAGCTTCAGTGTATGCTTCTGTTTATTTAGTTATTTCCTGTTTTATGTTGTTTACTTAGCTCCTTGATTATATATGTTTTTTCTGTATTCTGTCTTTATCCACTTGCCTGTTCACTTACATGAGTCTCCCTGCTCCTCCCCTTGATTGTCCTCACCTGTTCTCCATTCCCAGAGAGGAAGACAGCACTGAAAGGATGTCAATTTTTCATCTGAATCATCCTGATGGTTGAGATTGAAATCTCGACGTTAATCGTTGGATCAGCATTAAAATGCTGATGAAGCTTGACAGTGTGATAAAAATGACATCGGAATAACGCTGATTCACGGCTGTCCTGGTCATAATTGATTGATATTCTATTGAAAGTTGATCAGGTGAGAATGATGAGGTTGAAAAGTCACTGATTTATAGTTGACCAGGAGATGATCCTGCAGCAGACAACATTACTGCACCCCATTTTTTAACCAATCATATTTCATGCGTATTGTCAAACAGTATATGCAGTGATTCATGCTGAAGATTTGTGACTGTCACAGTGGTCATTATTAGATACTTCTAAAGTGTCATTAACTGAAGTTAGCTTGCTAACATAACTCAGAGTCTATAGTATGATTACGTTAGCTAGGATGAGTTAGAGAAAGAGAGAGAGAGAGAAAGGCAAATATTAAACCCAGATCTGAACAAAGCACGCTCCTGTCATATTTTCTCATGTTCTTATTCAGTTTTTACTTTTGCATTTTCTTCCGTAGATGATGTGACTCAACACATGGGCAGTTTACCCAGGCAGTTCACAGCTACAGTCCAGACCGGGTGGAGGCAGGACGCTATGTAGGAGTGAATTCATCAAACGTGATTTTTAACTAAACTTGATTAAATAAATTAAATAAACTTGTTTTTGTGATGTGGAAGTTGTCTTTTGCCCTTTACATGCTACTTCCAGCCTAATGGTTAATAGGAAGGTTAAATATGTTTTAATCAACATCATAGGTCCTGGCTGTTGATAAAGAATTACAGTGTTTTGAGGTATTATTAGTAATGTGCTGTGTTAATATCAGCTGAAATACCACTAAAATCCTGTTGAACTTTAGTTGTGATGTCGGTGCTGCTTCGGTATTACCGAGGGTGCAAAAATTATCAAGAATCAATGTCAGAATTCAGCACTGTTTCATTTAAATTACAGTCTGTTGAGACATCATTGAAACCTTGTTGGTCTTTAGCCATGATTTCAGCATTGAGTCAATATTAATCAAGGTTGAAAAAGTGGTCAATAATCAATATTAATAATATCTATCACCCCTATATTGTGTGTTATCCAGTATTCATCCACTAGTGCAATACTCATTCACCAAGGGAAATACTCACATCATCATTATTATATGTATACA
>JAVDPK010000926.1:144524-168928 GCA_034780415.1 Cichlasoma orientale | reverse complement strand
CATTGTACATCCTGTATAATGACAATAAAGGCATTCTATTCTATTCTATTCTATTCTATTCTATTCTATTCTATATTAGTGTTCAACATTGATTCAGTGAACTTTTGATTGACAGTACAATGTTGGTTTAAAAGTGTTTCAACTATTGCTTGCTATCTGGGTTTGCCCCAGTTGTGTTGGCTCCTCCTGATTGGCCGTCAGCATCTGTTGTATAGATATATATGTACTGTTGTATAGACAGTTGTCAGACACTCATTGGGATGAATGCCATGGTAATTTGGGGGCTGTTCTTAAAACTGTTCTTTTTCCAAGGTGGAATAATTGTACAGCATACATCTTTAATGACTTCAAAAAATAAGAATTGGGCACACAAGTTTGAAATTATTGTCAATGTTTCCTAATCTACACAGGTTAAAAGTACACATACACCCCACTAATATTTAGTCAGATGTCCCTCAGCAAATCGCCCCTCGATCAGATGCTTTTGGTAGCCACCGACAATCCTGAGGCATTATTGTGGTTGGATATTTGAACACTCTTCTTGGCAGAACTTGTCTGTCCTACTTCCCACCATTGTTGGACTCTGCTCTGCTATGTAGCTTCCTCAGAGTCTAATCACCAAATAGTTTATTACTCAAACTCTGTACTTCAAAAAAAAATCATGTTCACTTCTTTCAAAAGTGTCCCTTTGTCTTTGTTGTGGAATCTGCTTATATATTTCCCTTTGTGTCCTCCCTGCGGTTTATTTTGAAGTTTTTTGGACTGTTTTTGAAGAAATTTTGGAATTGCAGTTTCATGCCTTTTTGTGTTTTTCTTTGAGTCTTCTAAAATCTGAATAAAAAGGTATGTTTTATAGCTCTGTCTGCCTTTTGAGTCATGCATCTAGGCCCTTTACCAGCTCATTAAGACACGTCTGACTGCAGCACATACAATGATTCAGAGCTGTCAACATACGCTCGCAATATGGTTTGAAAATTGGTGGTAAAGGAATATTAACTGCTTGTTTAATTGGTCTGCTCTTTTGTTAACTGACAAGTGTTGATATAATGGAGCAGGTCTGTAACACACATTCCAATCAGGCTGCAGTATTTTCTTTGCAATAAATCTGTAGTGCCTCTTTCCTTCTTTGCCTGAAGCTTTTTACACCATTTTCTGTTGCACACACATACACACACATTGGCTTTCTTTCATCTCACTGACATAGCAACTACCCTTACTCTTGCTACTCTCACTGGACAATCTCCTTTAGGGTCACTGGATATCTGCACTAATTTGTAGTGAAGGTCCAATATGGAAATGGGAGTCAGATAGGTGTGAAATGAGATGGAAGAAAAGCACAAGGTATTCCTCAAACACGCTCAGGGGCATGAGATGCAGAGAAAGACTTGCAAAAATATACAAACGTTGTGATTAGACAGTTTTAGAAAAAAAAAATCTAACTCATACGAGAAAGCAAGGGGGGGAGGGAGGGAAAGGCTTATGTAACAACGAGATGAGACAAAGAATTTTATTATACACATGGCTGTTTCTGTGGCAGGGGATCATCGGCTTTCTCTGCTAAAAGGAAACCCGCTAAAAGGTTGAAAAGGCATTTGACTGCTAGATCCCTTGATACCATTCCCCGGCACCAAGTCTCGCAGAGCACATCCATCTGTGGAAGCTGAGGTCAAGGTCTAGAGCGATGGTCTAGCTTTTGTCATGCAAAACCAAGTCACAATCATGCTGCAAATATGTAAATAACAATGGATTTTAAAGTGTTGATGATGTAAGAAGTGAATATACTTATAGTGCCGCTAGTTTTCAGGAGCTGGACTTAATTAAACATGAAACAAAACATTACACTGCAATATAAGAGTTTAAGGGGTTTTTTTCTGACAGCAAATATCTGCAGTAATGTATGAATCATGTGATATCAGAGTGATGTCAAAATACAACAATCACGGATACAAAATAACTTCAAAGGTTACAAAAGCAATAAACAACAATGAAGTCCTGGCCGAATTTTTCACTTTACTGTGTCCCCTAGAAGCAGACACATTGTCATCAGTGGAACTCGTAGCTCCTGGGGTTTCTTTTTTTCATTTGCTTGTTTTTCTTCAGTTGCAGTTCATTGAGCTCTCAGGGCCACCACGGACAATTCAAGGGTGAAAGAAACAGAAAAATGGACCAAATTGGTTCAGGATGACAAAAGGCTGAGAGAGAAAAAAAATATACAGAACCAGATGCTGTGAAGAGATCTTAGAAAAAGAGGACCGAGAGCCGAATTCCAAAGCAAATGATTAAAGAATTCCAACAGTAAAATGTGCGTTTACCACATGTATATTATTATGGGCTTTTTGGGTGGAAAAGAGAGAATGCAAAGTCTGATTTGGAGGACTTTGCAAAACAAAAAACAAAAACCAAGATAGTAAAATGCGGTTGTCAAGGAAACAGTGGCACTATCTCCATATGAGTTCTCCCTGAAAGCGAACAAGAGAGTACTTCTACAGTTCTGCCTTTTGCTGTCCTCTGGAAGGCCCGCTTACCTCACTGCGACATTTGGAGGGCGATGACGCATACCGAGAAGTTTATATCAGCATTCGGCCAGAAATGATGAATGTGAGGAAACGGAAACTGCAGTTTAGGTGAAACCCGACTGAGAGCCGCCTAAAGAAAAGGATGAAAAGAAACAAGTGAAAATAGTAAACAAGCATAAATTCTGTTTAGTAATCAGAGAAGCTGTTTGAGTGGATACATGTTGTTAGACCTTAATTGTGGCTGGCAAATAAGTGAAAGGCTACTTTATCCTGTAAGTGGTGAAAGGTGAGATGCAAAATATAATGCCAATTCAATTTATTCCTGTTCTCTCCCGCGAATTAGATTACAAAAACCAATAGCTTTACAGAGGAAGCCTGTTTTGCACATTTCCTGCAATTTAGTGTAATTACCTGGTCTCTGTGAAATCTGTCAGTAATGTTTTTAGTAGAAATGAATAAGGTGTAGTTTCAGCAAATAGCTTTCCAGTGCTTAGTTCCTGTCTGTAAATCAACGGGACCTTTTGGTTGTTCTACAGGAGCAGCTTTGCTAATGTAACCTGCCAGCTGGAGCTGTTAGAGGGTCACCGTTATAGAGGTTCTCCACACTTATGTGCCTTTTTTAAGCTGTTTACTAAGTAATGTTACAGCACTGTGATGATACACATCAGTGCTGGTGGTATTTTGTTTTTGCTCCGAATTTATAAAAATCTGCACTGGCTGAAAACCCCTGAGACCACTGAGTCTGTGAAACCGCACTCATGTGCTTATTAAGACTCATCATTCATCGGCGCTTGTGGTGTTTTTAGCTACCGCAGAGCTTTTCAGTTTTTGGCACAGTGGTTGAGACTCGTGCTTTTGACAGCTGCAGAAGCACCACCAGACTGCATTCTTTCCCTTCAGACTCTCATATGGCTCAGTCATGCTTGCAGATGGCAGGACAATCCCATGAGACAGAGAAATTAGGTTAGCTTCTAGATGTGGAGAACTGTATGTTCTCCACAATGTATGTATGCATACAACCATACACACCATGCATATATAAACATTATTTATATATACCTCCCTGCAACCTTATTTATTTTATGCATTTTTGAAAATTATGCTGTGGGTGGCTTAGAGCTGGGGTTGAACTTGCACTTCAGCGTAGCTCTAATTAAAATGACCCTTTATAAAGTGTTTACAAGGTAGAGCTAATGTTGTTGTCTTTTTGAAAAGTTAACAAATCACTCGTGAAAGTGCTTTAAAGTCATTATTAAGAACAGCTCTGGAGTAATGAAGTCATTAGCATGGGGTCAGAGGTTTGTACCTTTCTAATGGCCAATCTCACCAAAACACAAATGTCTGTGATTCTAATTATTAAAAGTTGTTAGAAATCCAAGTCTTCAGTTGTAAACATAAAGTCCCGCTCCTCTCGGGGTGTTTAAGGGCCAAACAGTCCACTGGATGACCCTCGTGGCATTATGGCAATCATGAAGCTAAACATTCGACTTATGTTTCAGTCACACTACAGTAAAAATACCTCCTTGAGACTAGGAAAGCACAGGTTATCTGCAACCTGTCTCCAAACAATGCCAGTTAACTCAGAATGGCATCAATCACTCTGAGAGAGATTGGTGAAGGTTTGCAAATAATCACTATCTAATTTATAAACGCAGACAGATTGCCAAGAGATTACAGTTAATCTGAGTTAGTCTGTGCTGATGAGTACACCTTGTCTGTGATGCATCTCTTTGCAATAAGGGACTCAAGTCAACAGCAACAGATTTGCAACACATGGCAATATTTATTGCCATGTAGCTATTATGTCACCAGCTTTCCCCAGGCTACAATGCTGTCCTGAGCCTTGTGATTGTGCACATGAACAATAGTGGGTCACAACCACCTCCAGGGGACTGCCCCCACTGGGGTTTAAATACCTGGGTCTCTCCACCTTTTGGTTTGAGAACCGAAGAAGCCTTTCAGTGAAACGTCTTCAAGAAATATACGTATAACATATAATATGTCAGAGCTAGGAGAGGGCAGGAGGAGGTTATTGCAGTTCATCTATGTTTGTACGTGTTAAACAATATTTTCAAGTGTTTAAAAAGAGAACAGAGATGAAACTGAGTCACTGCCCACAACTAAATCAAGCAGCTGAGCAGAAGGAGTCGGGAGGGCACTTGAAGACGAGGAATGTCAATAGTAAAATATAAACTGGAAATAAACATTATTTTTCACATCTTTCCATAAGACAGTGCATAAACTCAGTGGATAAACTCAGACAGATAGATAATCATCAACGGTGAGAAAAACCACACATCTAAGACAGCTGATGTGTTTGGTTTGCTGAACAGGGGCTGAAGGCGTTACATCAACTCAACAGCCTGTTGCTATTCAGACCTCCACTGTCCACGCAGAGGGCTTCGGTTCCTCTCTGTTTATGGTACCCGCTGCATGGTTGCATTTGTGTTAGTAGCTCCTGATTGCCGCTGACTTTTGCAGCTGGCTGAAGGCAATGGCACCATTCCAGCTTAACCTTGTCTATGTAAAACACAGCATGGCTAATTCATGTGCAATGAAAGGTACTGTGCTGACAGCTACAGGTTTGGTATCATATTCTGTTCATCTGAAGTGCTTGGCATCTTTGCATCACTGGCCCCCTCAGGAACTCAGGGTTTGTTTTTAAAATATTATTTTAACTGTGAAGAATGGGTTAGGAGTCGTCTGTGGATCAATCAGACGGTCTGTAGGATTATGACCAAAGGCTTAGAGTAGGATGGGACTCAATGTAGGAAGCACTTCCCAGGACTGGATTGATTGACATATAGTCGGGAGATGAGGGGAATACATGAATGAGTTACACAATCATGATAATAGTAAACTCTGATGATGGGCTGTGGAGAAACTGAGTTGTTACAATATTAAATAGTGACTAAAATGAAATTTTCATCTCCTCAATGTCAGCAGCAGCACAACACGGGCAAAATAACTGGCTTGAAAATATACCAACACATAAATTCTGTATTAGCTGCAAATAGAAGAAATGAATAAATGAACATACAATGTGGAGAAGGTTGTTGGGGCTTTTCAAACATTTTGCATTTTTAATTATATCCAGGGGAAAAAAAACAGTAATATAACCGCACAGTGAATGAAGGAAGATTTCAAAGCAGGCAATTGGACAGCTGATTGCAACCTTCCTGTTTTCCTTCAGAGGAGCTCAATAGGGGAAGGCCATCTGCAAACCAAAGCCCTCGTTAGGTCCTGATTCAGAGACAACGTGCTGAACAGAGTTACCCAGAAACACTGCAGCAAGATTAGTCAGCCAAGAAAACAGATGACGAACGCCGCAGCTCCCTCCTCTCGGCCGTTAGAAGACAGTGAGGAACAGTGTTTTCCTATTAGCAGCGGGCTCTCGTCGACCTCCAAATGGATCACAGTTTTGTTGGCTCAATACAGCTGAGATGTGTTATCCGATTGTAGAAATGGAGCCGTAAACAAGATCGTGTCAACACTGTTTCACTGAGAGGAAACAGTAATACTCCTTGTGTCAATAGGGAGAAGGTGATGCTGATGTTGTTGTGAAAGGTGACGAAGACAAGGGCGTTTTACTTGTGAGGGTGGACAAAGAACAGAAGGACTGACCGACGTCCAGAGCTTTTAGAGTAACCTGAAATTTTGTTTTTAAGCCTTTTAAAAGCCCACATTTATGACTTATACTAACCACAAATACCTACATATCCATATTTTTGAATGAAAGCAGGTGTTTTTGTGAGCTCCTTCCTCCTGTTTTGGTGAAAAGTCTGTCTCAGTTTTTCCATCTTCTCAAGACCCCACAAGGCTCATTGAATAGGTCACAGCAGATGAGGCAAGAGAGAGCTACATTTCCATGAGAATGGCTTCAGCCTCATTACACTTGATAATTGTGTTTGTGAGGACTTTCTGAAATGGAGGAGACATTTTTGGCTGTCATTCAAGGGGAGTATGTGAATATTCATGCAGGGGTTGTTTATATTTTTACTAACTTCACCTTAACAGGCTGATCTTTGTTGATCTATTATTTAGCACTACTGAGTTAGATAGCAAAGTTTATTGCAGATTTTCCTGCTGTGTCATTATTGTGTTTGTGCTTTAAGTCTTCGGTGATCAGACTTCTCTGTATAAACTCTGAAGTCTGCAGTTTGCATGAAGATAAATTTGTTTGTCCCCACATCCCACCTTAACAGCTGCAGGGAAAGAACACAGATATCAATTGTGACTTGAAAGCTGCAAAGATATCTCAGTTTAAACAAGCGAGATATACCGATAGGTTTATGCAGCAGGCACTACATGACCACAAGATTATTTTGCAGTAGTTTATATAAATATGTCTTTTATGAGGAGCTCCGAAATAGCTTTGTGAGATCCAAAAAGAATCCTGCAGCTTGTCCTCCGATGCTCTCCAGCACACCACTGTGCCTCTTTCTGGTTCGGGTCATTTCACACAGACGTAAGCAACCATGCATATTATATCTGGTACTATCTGAATGCCATTCCCCCGGCTCCTTTTTTGACAAGCACGACTTTCTTCAAACATCTGCTGAGTTGTATGTAATCAAGTGAGAGCGGAAGACGGCCTCATAGGTTGTTTGTGCAAGCAGCTGTTTCAGCAAGTGAAAGCAGTAGTAGTTATTATGGTGATAGCAAAGGAAGGAGGCAGGTGATGTTGTTGCAGAGCTGCCACACTGGACTTTAATACGCAAGACTGCTGGTGTCATAGCACATTAAATAACTTAAATAAGAAGAGTTGGGTCAGTTCTCAATGGATTTGGGAGCAGCCACAGTTCCTGGCTAATGCCCACTGAACATTTCCTGCTGAACTATATGGGCCACAGGATTATTTACCCATCAGAAGGCAGTTGGTTGACTTGAAGTTTGCATTTCCTAATTAAATGAATTCTACATCAAAGAGGCAGGTGTATATCCAAGGCGTGAATATCCCACCAGAGCCTGACAGCTCTCAACTTCAAATGCATTTCATCCAACAGCTCATGAGCAAAGGCAGTGAAACGGCACTTGAGAGCTGGAAGTCGAAGCAGCCAGAGTCCAGAGTTATAGATCATTCGGTACCTCTTGTCCTCAGCACTTTGTTTCTGTGCAGTTCAAAGAGTCTTTTCTCAGCAACAACACAAAGGTGAACACTTTTCATTTTAAAAGTGACTGTTTGTATTGGCCATACTGTTTGCCTAGTCCGAAATCGAAATGCAGATTACCTGATGCAGCCAACACGAAACGATCAGGGTAAGTTTGGAAGTGTAATTTTAGAGCATCACAGGCTTCTCGGCAGATGACACAGTTGCAGAGGTTGTGAGAGAGCAGCGGGGTGCTGGAGTGCAGTAATGGCACAGTTTCAAAGTGTGAAGATAGTTCGGATGCTTTAGAAACTGCAGATGTTCCAAATTGAAAAGTTTCATAGGGAGATAATGTTTCCTGGCAGCAGGTTGGTATAAAACCACTTTCAAGATACATTAGAGGCGGGAAGAAAACGTATATTAGTCAAACTCAAGGCCATTGCTTTCCTGAACATCTGCTATATATATATATATATATATATATGTCCCTTCCAGGCAAAAATTGAGTTGCTGACTCTTTTCAATAGTATGCAGCAGAAGGACTTCATAATACAGATTGTCACTTTTGTAAGTTCTGAATATGGGAATTCATTTTCAGTTCATTCCCTAACAATACTTGAGACGTAAGTACAGCAAAATAAGAGAATAACAAAAGTATTTTTGTAACTAGTGGTTACCTACTGGGTTTTTTAAAATAAAAAAATGATATGTTTATATAATGAACAGCTCCAGGGTTTTTCAGACATAGAGACAAAGGATGAGGGCTCTATTATAGAGTAGCCTAATTTCCCCTTCTTACATTATTTTTTGGGACTTTTACAGGTGAAAATAGCCTCCAAAGGGTGGATCTTTGGTGTCCCTAATGCTGAGCCTGTGGGTTTCCTCCAGGTACCTTGGTTTCCCCCTTTCCCTTTGTCTGATTGCAGGAGTGGTTTCAGATGTGTCAGTGGGTTGGGCATGGTATCATCTAATCACCTTCTGGTTTTTGGTGTCTCTGACTCCTGCCCCTGAATGACCCTGAACCAATCCAGCTTCAAGGGAGTGGAGGCCACCTTTTAACCACCTGTTGCTTTGGACCCCTTCGCTATGGCTCGCTACTTCCCCTGTTGTTCAACCTGTTAGTATCTGCCCACTCAGCTCCCTAATTACTAAAAAGATTAAGGACTTTAAGACACTGCCTACATCTGCCCTGATCAATAAAATTATGTATAGCTAATCCTGTAAAAAAAAAAAAAAAAGGCCGCCAACCCCAAAACCCCAAATTATATAAATGGTTAAAAAAAGTGGATGGTTTGTTCACATCGCTTAAAAGTTAAACCTCATTATTCACTGCATGAGCTGCAGGTACACATGAAGGCAACCATACTGAGCTGTGAGGATGGAGCTGTTATTCTGGTGTTATATAATGTTTGCGCCACAATTTTCTGCTTTTTTAAGCCACACCAGCGGCATAATCATTCTGGATGACACTATCTGTCGGTTGAGACACATCTGCGTTCAATGACAATGTCACCTAAACACACTGAACATAAATGACAATAACATCACGTCACAATGGCTGTACTGTAAAATCATTGTTCAACACACATTCATACCTCTGGGGTGTAATGTTCAGTACACTCTTTAATCGCCTGAATGATTATGTTATGTGGGGGCACTGCGTGCCTACCGAGTCTCATCTATTTCCATTTATAGAGAGGCTGCGTGCAGCAACAACGAAAGACAGGGTTACAAATTCATCATAACACTTCAGAGAAAAATTTCAGACCAAGTCAGCGGGGAAATAAGTTTTCAAAAATAGGCCACAGTCAGTATGAACCATGTATGCAACATGATAACAGGAGGTGTGAATATATTAACAGGATCAGTGACTCTCATAAGCATTCAATTTTGAGCTTTACGAGACAAAGCAGACGGAATTATGCAGAGTTTAACCCGCTATTAACGAGACTTAAAAAAAGGTCCCAGACATTCCTGTAATGCCTGCTTTCCTCTGACAAAGATGCAATTATGCCAAAATGTTCTGCCGTGTGGTGAAATAAACTCATCCTGACTGACAGCCACTTTGACCCCTGAGGTCTGGCTGTTGCGATGCACATTCAGTTATCTGATTGGACGGTGCCTGCTTGTGGCAGACAGGAATGGATTAGTAGAAATGCTCCCAGGAGCAACTTTAACATTAATGCTGTATATACATCGCAGCGGGTCTTTAATTTACTTGACATGCATGTTATGCCACACACGTAAAGACATGCATTATGGGTCACATCAGGAGGAAAGGCGCAAACAAGTCATGTGCAAATCCTCTGCGACACAGTGAAGTCAAGCAAAACCTCATCGCAAACCACGTCAGCGAGAAATGACCACAGCAAGGCAACTAACAGCTGCACAGTCGCTGCATAAACTTTTCAAAGTGGCCCCAGTGTTGCCATTTTTGGTCGTCACATCTACGCTCAATAAATCCTGATCTAAGTATGGGCTTAGACAGAACAATTGATGGACAAATTTCTCCCGGATTTTCATGAAATTCTCTGTATTTGGCCGCATTCATCCTTCCCTTAAGTCAGATCAGTCTGCAGGTAATGCCAGGTGATGAGCACTGCTTGTTGTTCTGCCTCATTAGACCAGAGAATCTGCATCGTCATGGTCTCAGAGCTAAATGTTATCTGACAAACTCCAAGTGGACTGTCTCAATGTCTTATATATAAAGTACCTCCCACGTAGCTTCTGTACCACAAAGAACTGACTGATCCTGAGATGCCTGTCCTTTCAACAGGTTCCCCCATCTCTGCAAAGGTTTTCTAAAGCTCTAACCAAACTGATTCAGGGAGCTTTCTTCGACCCTAAGAGTCTTGATCATTCCAGGCATGTTCTATCGAAGCCACCGTGCCACCACCTTTGCTCTGTGCCCCTCCGCAGTTTTTCAGTGGCGGTCCGCAGAGACTTGTTTGAACTTAATTACTTGATTTCTGCCTGGCATTCAGTGTGGTTTGTGGGATTTTATGCACACAGGTCCATTGTCTACAAATGTCACAGTGAAGCTCTATACTTATCGCAAGAATAATCAAAGCAAACAGGAGGCACCTGAGCAGTCTGGAACATCACAGCAGACTAAATCTCTCATTTAGTTTTGTAAATGATAGATTTCAATTTGTGCCATGAATTTGCATAAAAATTCAGTCTGTCATTATGGGGTTTGGGGTATTGAGTGTTTACAGAAGCAAGACCATTGTTCCCGGGGAATAAAGGGTGGAGTGCCCACTCTGAGATGAGCTGCTGCCTCGAGTGGAGGAGTTCAAGTATCTCGGGGTCTTGTTCATGAGCGAGCAGGATGGGGGGGGGCAGAACGGGAGACTGAAAGACAGACCGGCATACTGCACTGACACGGAGGCTGTACTGCTCTGTTGGGGTGCAGAGAGAGCTGAGTGTAAAGGTGAAGCTGTCGATTTACTAGTCGATCTACTTCCTACCCTCAACTACGGTATCGAGCTGTGGGCAGTGACCGAAAGAATGAGATCACAGATACAAGCGGCAGAAATGAGTTTCCTTCTGGGTTCACCCTTAGAGACGGGGTGAGGAGCTCAGTCATTTGGGTGGGACTCAGAGCTGCTGTAGAGTCTCGTGTCCTGGACACTGAGGAGCGGTCGAAAAAAAGATGGGTGGACTGGTGGATAATACATGATGACTGGGATGAATATGAATTTAAATGAAACCTGTAACAGAATTAAGCATGCAAAAGATCTCAAGGAACTTATACGTCATGATACTTCAGGATTTCATGTTCTATATCAGGTCAATTAAAAATCCACTTAAAACTGCCTCTCAGAAACGGCTTAGAGCGTCTGTTTATTTAAACTTTGTAACGACTTGCTGTTTACAGTACATCACATCCACAGCGCAAAGGACTCAGCACTGAGATTAAAAAGTCAAGATTTTAAAATTTGTATTGGAAGCAAAGTCAAATACTGTCAGAAAAACTATTGCTGTGTATTGTTACTGTTGGGGAAGCTAATAAGGCTTCAGAACAGTCGAGAGCGGCTAACGATAAAAACATTCACTTCCATCAAAAGACTGTTTTTTGCTTTTATATTTGCATGAAAAGAATTAGCGCTTCCTTGCAAAGCATTGCTTGTTTGGAACATAGTTTGGAGACTTTTTCAACAGTTTTGTTTGTTTTGTTGTTGTTGGTTTTTTTCATAGAAGTCACCAGCTGTCAGAGACACAGAGGTCACAGAGCTGAGCAGCTGTCATTAAATGAAAAGATGAGAATTATGCTGCATAATCCACTAACAAATTATTACAGAGAAAAATTGGGGCTTTGCACAGAATAATAGTTTTACTTGTTCGAGTGAGTATTTCCAGACATAATGCCTCATGGTGGAGTCTTTTTATTTTAGATTGCCTTGTTTTGTTTTGTTTTAACAGCTCTGTTTATGTGAACCTGTTCGTTTTAGGATCGTGTCCAAGTAACATTTCCTGCCTAGGTGTAGATTTTAGGCTCACAAAGCAATGTCAATACAAGTGCACTGATGCAGAATAAAAGGGTGAGTGGTTATGCTTTTCCATCTCTGCCTGCGCATCAGAGGAACTTAAATGGTGCAACTGATGCAGAAGAAGTAAATGAATCGAGTTTAAACTCACAGGAAAGCAGATGGTCGATACTCAGCTGGGAAGCTGTTTCTTTCTTTTCTGCTGAAATACAGACTGCATTTCCAACAATAACAACTAATATCTTCACATACAGGGGAAGTGATCGGACATCATCTGCACACTGATCGAAGCACAGACACATTATTTCCTGATCAGAAATGCTGCTGAATGGCTTTAATATGATCACAATAAGGATTCAGCAGCACCTTCCTTCTAGCTTTGTCAGCCTGTCAGCCTGGCACTAGCCTGGAAGCATCTAACCTGAGGTCAGTAACCTCTGAAGAGAACAATTTAACTCTGGGAATTGGTGCTGCCTTTGTTTTGGTGAATTGTTGCCATCTACTGTTTACTTTCAGAAGTGCAACAGTAAAACCATCTGTCCATCCATCCATCCGTTCTCTTCCACTTATCCTTTTCACCATTATCATGCAAATGTGCTGAATTTATCTGTGCACAAAGGTGCAAAGGAATAATACCAGAGGTATTAGCATACCATAATCACTAGCACGTCGGTTTCATGTTACGTCTTAGCCCTCTTGAATATTTGCAATTCGCACACGTACCGCAACTTCTGGGCACTTGTTCAGTCAACATCTTGCCAGATGTTATATGATAATACAGTGAATACATTTGTAGTATGTGTGAATATAATTTAATATATACATCATGAATGATAAAGAGACTGGCGACCGGTCCAGGGTGTACCCTGCTCCCCTGCCCTATGACAGCTGGTGCAGCTCCAGGATGGATGGATGGATGGATGGATGGATGGATGGATGGATGGATGGATGGATGGATGGATATTAATAATGACTGTGGACCATCACATGGAGACAACGTTAGAGAAGCTGAGATAGTCTGAACATGTGGAAATGTTGGACAAAGGATGTTGATGGATGTTGGTGATGTAGTGAAGGAGGACATGCAGAGGGTTGGTGTGACAGAAGATATCAGGGACAGGGTGAGATTGCCACACCAGATCCGAAGAAGAAGACCACGGAACATCTTAACAGTTTCTAAAGCAGTTGACTTATGCAGTTTTATTGGCATTAGATATGTACAAAGTGAGAAGGTGTAATGTGTCACAGCTTATTAAATGGATTATGATTCTCTCCATCATGACAGCACCACAATTATTATTGTTAAGTTACAACTGGGTTGTTTTAATGACTCAGTCATCAAATTGTCATACACTCTTAGTTGTCAAAGCTGCATAAAGCAAACCCTGTTTATTAGCACATGCTTAGAAATCTGGAAAAAAAAAAAAAAAGATAAAATAAAAATTTTAAGAACAACATCATCTGTTTAAATCACTAGTTGCAGTCGTTTAAAAACTCCATTCCCATCCCATTATAGAAAATAAGCTTCTCAGTATGCTCAGAAAGAAATGTGGGGTCACCTTTGACGCATCAGCAGAACTGAAATTTAGAGAAAAACATTAAAAAGCATTAAAAACATGATTCAACAGAGCATGAAAGAGTGTTGTTGTTCAGACTGGGTCCAGGAGAAGTCTTACCTTCCAGCGGTTACCACACTCATTGCACAGAACAAATGTGGTCATTGGCTCATCAGCACTGCGTGTCTGCACCTAAAACACACACACACACACACACACACACACACACACACACACACACACACACACACACACAGAGGAAGTCGGGCTGTAAACAAAACACTACACCGAAACAGAGCAGTTTATACAATCTACAGCAGAATGAAGCCAAATCACAGTTCCTTATTCTTCATTAGTGCAGTGTACATCCTCCACTCTTTGAAATACGTCAATCTCATTCTATTTATTTGAGCAACTATCTCCCCATAAAACCACGAAATCCATCAAATAGTATCACTGAAGCCGATTTAAGACCCAGCTCTAATGCAGCCCCACAACGTTTTTTGTTCTTCTGTAGAATTCAAAGCAACAGCACACAGAGAGAGAGCGACAATTACTCTACAGGCTTTTCATAACTCCACAAACAAACATCAGTAAACAACCGACTCAGCGCTGTCACATTGTGTGAAACGGCAAAAGATTTCTCTTTATTATGCCATAACTAAAAGCAAACAGCTGGAGAAAAAAAACAGCTCTATTACAACACCACCTCTCTGTGAAAAAGGCACCAAAATCACACCCTGCTTTACTCTGGAAATCTATAATAAATACCCACAGTTTCACACACACACACACACACACACACACACACACACTAATACCCCCATTAGAGCCCCATTAGTCCTATTATCTGCTTTCCTCTGTGCTGACACATATGTGCCCGTCTGTGTACCTGGTTATAGGTGCAGTTCTTCTTCTTGCACTTGCCGCACTGCAGCAGGTCGGTGGTGGTGCCGCCAGTTTTGGCCATCTGGTGTTCCCTGATGGCCTCCTGGGTGAGGACATTCCTCAGCTGTTTCAGCTCATCGCTGGCCATTTCCTTAATGAAGATGGCACGCGGATGACGTGTAATATTGAAAGAAGAAAGAAAAGACGGGAATGCGTGCAACAGTTGCAGTACTCAGTACCTCAGCAGACATGGTGGCGATGCGGCTTAACTCGATGCTTCCTGCGAGCACATTTCTGCGAAGCCCAGGGTTCTTCGGGTCCTTCAGGTTGCTGATGCGACTTCGCACCCTGTTCTTATATTTCATATCAGTAGCTTTTATCTCCTGGTAGATATGTGCGATTACGCTGTCAAGGGCAAATTAATTCCACTGCGGGGCATACTTGATAACAGCAATGATGCTGAAACAAGATGTTTTTGATTCGGTCCAACACTGAATGAACTACAGTTTAATCAAAGCAAGCATAGTGGTGAATTAGCAACTCATTTGAAGGATATGATCTTCAATCTCTGCAGCCATGCTCTCACAATTAGCTCCAAAGTCTTTGTAATCATCTGTGGAAATCAGAAAAGGCATTTCATGCTAATCAGCAGGCAGTCTGCAGCGTGTTTTCATGTGAACATTAAGACATCAGCTGCAGCAGTTTGGACTGTTAGTGATAAAGTGCAGTCTCAGCCTCACTGTCTGTGTGCAGGGCAGCTGCCAGCATCTCAATGCACTTGTCTCTGATGGAGTCTCCAGTGGCCAGATGAGGGGGCAGCGGACCCCCAGGAGAACTGAAGCTGGGTGACATCGGGCTGGTGGGTGTGGTGGGAGTTTTGGGGGCCTCAGTTTTACCCTTTCTGTCAAAAAAAAAACCAAAACAAATATTTGTAGTGTGAAATTAATTAAATTCATTAAATACTGATCAAAACAAAGTCAGTGCAGCACACCAGCCACACTCGTGGGACTTTAACCTTTACCAATAATTCATTTATTAACATCCATCATATAAAGAACTCATCTCAAAATGCTATGACTCATCAGTCCCTGAAAAAACAATGATGAGTGTCAACACTGATAAAGAGGATGTTTGGAGTTGCTTGTTGCCGCCCACTGAGTCCTCCCACGAGCTGGCTACTCATCAAACAGAAGCACCAAAATAATAAGCATACTGTAATTCTTTTTTTTTAAAGGCCATCTTTAATTTATTTTATACTCAGCAAGTTAGAAGATAAAAACATCATGAGAATCTGCAGTACTGATACTGACTTGAATATTATGAGAAGAAACATACTCCAATACCTTTCGATGCCGTCGGTAGAGGGCTTCCTCTGCGGAGGTCCGGGCTGAGCACTCTTAGAGCCCTGAGACTCTCTCCTATAACGCAAACTCAATGCCATTAATGCTTTCAATGTGTAGAAACACACAAAATTTTAGCAACAAAAAAAAAAAAATCATCTCACATGATCGGTAGTTTGGCGAACTTTTAGTTAATCAGCACTGGTCTCTGTCATTTACCTTTCTCCTGTCAGCTTCTTCGCTGCTGGCGAGCTGCTCTTCTTTGAGTCAGTGGATTCCCGTCTGAGCAGTGAAACACTTTCACTCAGTCTGGGTTTGGTGTTTTAGTACGAGTGAGATTTAAAGTAGTGCACAGCACTCCTACCTGTCCACCGAATGCCGTTTCACAGGTTGGCCGGGCTTCGACTCGCAAGAATCCTTTCTGCAACGAAGGAGATTTGTGACACTAAGCATCACATTTTGTATAAGATGAGTACACACAAATGTTTATGTCGTACTCTCAAAGTTATTCCCTCACTCCTGCACACCTGTGTTTTTCTTTTTTGACCTCCAAGTCGGGCTTTTTGGGAGGGGGCGCTTTTGAGTCTGATGAATCTTTCCTGACAAAATGAAGAATTTGTGTGATTTTTTTTTTTAACCAAACCCAGCTGTGGCCAGTAAAATGACAACAGCTCGATCTCCCTCTGCTCTAAAATTCAACAAAGATCTGTTTGAAGACATTTATGATAAACCACAAATCCATCATCACACAGAGAATGACGCCCACAGCTGAACAGGCATTTTCATGCTGATGACTTGCCAACCTTTCTCTCTTGGTTTCATCTGAGAGTTTTCTAGACACTTTGGTGTCCACTGAGTCTTTCCTGCAAAAAGAAAACAATCTTGGTACCAACACTGAACACCAGCTGGTATTAAATGCTTGAGCTTCTCCCAGTATTACAACAACATAATATGGCACTGCTTCATCTAAAACAAAAGAAACAGATTTCAGTGTGAGGCCGCTGATCCTCCAGAGACGGCAGCCAACTTGTTTTTTATGCATGAGGAACAGAACGATTCCCAGATCCCCGACCTGTCTCTCTTCACATGATCTGACGTCTTTTTCTGCGGAGGAAGCCTCGAGTCTGTTGGCTCCTTCCTGCTTTAGCAAATAAAACGGACATTCAAATTCAGGAGTCCAAATAAAGTTTTTATTTTTCCCCAAAATATTTTCCAGTCTGTAACTCATCTGATTCAGACCTGTCTCTCTCCTTTTTTCCGTCTAGCGAGAGCCGCTTCGGAGGAGGAGGCGGGTGGAGGTGAAGAGGAAGCGGAGGAAGAGGAGCATTGGGGTCAGGAGGCTCTTTTCTAAATGAAAAGACACCTCTGAGCTAAACTGAATCACTTTATAAACAGAGCGAATAATGAAAGAAAATCATTACTGCATTGCAAAGAAAGTGGGCATGCAGAGCCTGACCTTAGCGGAGGAGGAGGATGTAGGTGAAGAGGAAGAGGAGCGATTGGAGCGTTTGGATCCGATGGAACTTTCCTGAAAATCAGCACTTGTTTGAGTTTTGCTAAAAAAAGAAAATCTCTCTTTTGAGCTGTCTAAACTCACTCAAGCACTTCAGAAACATGCACCAGGGCACGCCTGACCTCTCTTTCTTTACTTCCACAGAAGGTCGTTTAGTCAGTGGAGAGGAGGGGCGAGGAGTGTGAGGGCGAGGAGGAGGTCGGGAGGAAGAGTCTTTACCATCCTTCCTGGACATATGTCACAACAGCAGAGATCAGAGCAGTGCAAAAGTCCCCCAACGATGTAGCATGCAGTTCAAGCACATAAAGACACACCTGAGCGACTCATGTCAGCATGCACCATGCACAGCAGGTATCCTGTTAGTCCGTGTGTTCAGTTTAGAAAACTGTGGGAACAAACTGACACTGTTACGTCATTAGCAGCAACAGCATTTCAGTCTCTCGGGCTCAGGCAGTGCGGGAGTCCTAACCTGTCTTTCTGAATGTCCACAGCGGGGCGTTTGATGGGAAGAGGAGGCCGAGCGGGTCGAGGAGGAGAGGGGAACCGGGTGGGATAGAGAATAGTGCTGTCCAACACTCCTCTCCTGAAATATACAACTGAATCTGAAGCTGTGTGGGATCTTTCTGGGGCTTAACGAGCAGTTTTTGAGCCTCTACGTTCTCACCTTTCAAACATCGACTTGTGCGCGTCAGTAGGCCGCTCTCTCTGAGGTTCGCTCGGCGGCCTCTCTCTCTGAGGTGTGCTGATGAGCCTCTCGTGGCTGTTTTCTTCTCTGTGTTTCTCCTTCTTCATCTCATCCGCGGAGCCGCACTTCTTGAGCTCCACGGGGAGTTTCTCTTTTTTGAGCTCGTCCACGTGTCTCGTCTTTTTTGGATCCTCTAACGCTCTGTCTCGCCTCGTTTCCGACTTGTGTTTTTCACTCTGTGGGTCTTGCGCATGCTTCTGCTTCTTGTTATCTACCTCCACTTTGGGATTCTCTGCAGGCGTTTGTTTCTGTTTTCTGGCTTCTTGGAGATGCTTTTCATTTCCAAGGAACTCTGGGTGTTTTTCATCCATGAGCTCATCTGCATGTCTCTTTTTTATTTTGTGGTCATCATCCTGTTTCTCTTTCCTGTTTTTATTAGAGTGTTTTTTGTCATGATCTGAGTCATGCTTTGGTTTGACATCCCGCTCCCTGTGACTAATAGAAAAAAATAAGGAAGTACTGTTTTTACCTCTGTGCAAGAATTATCACATTCGATGTTGAAGGTGGAAGTGGGTGAAAAAAAATGACAGACATATTAACGCGATCATGATTTAAATCACGGACAGGCGCACCACCTACACCAGCAGGAAAAGAATCCTGTTCAGTGAACGAGGCTGAAGGAGAATTCAGTGCTTTTCATGCAGATAAACAGTGAAGGACACTTCATAGCTTCACAGCTTTTGCCCTGCATATGCAGTTGTAAACAGTGCTGCCTTGAAAATTAACCCCTCAGGAACAGAAGCTCATCCCTGTGCTGATTTTTGCACCATCGCTGGTGCACCATCGCTGGTTGCATCACGACCAGTTTTGGTCAGAGGAAGCCCGCAAAAACTGGGCCGCAGACGGACAGATGTTGTTTGCATGTAGAACTGTATTCTAGTCAGACCGGCTCTTACAAAGTAAAAATATAGATCAGATTATTGCAGCAAAGGAATGAAATGCATCTTTGTTTTAAAAGATAACTAATTTGGTTAGCACGTGGCTGTGGTCGTCTTCTCCGCATACACAGACTGGTATTACCAGAGCCTGTTATTAAGGGAGGAAAGAAACACGCTGTTTACCTTTATGTACGACTATAATTATGCCTCATTTGTTTGCATGGTGAAATTAGCAGTCAGACTTTTATAAATATCATTTCTCTATGATGGCAGCATCATAAACCCAGGAATAGGACTTCAGGAATGGGCTCAGTAGGAGAAGAAATGGGCCTGAAAGTGTGAACTCTCGAGTTTGAGTCACCCCTGAGCTGCCCCTGATGTCCCTTGTTTGATTTAGCACAGCTTTTTACACCTTCCTGACACAATCCTCCCATTTATTCTGACTTGGGACCGGTCATAGAGTACACTAGCTTGAGATTGGGTTCGTGTGTCCTCCTGGTCTTGAAACAAGGGTTTCTTCACACGTAACTACTACACTAAGGAGTCCCCATGTTGTAATATTTAAAAACACCAAAAATAATACTGAAACTCATGAAATCTAAAACAAAACACGAGCAAAACCACACAAGAAACCATCTGAAACCTGAAACTGAATTATGAAATAGAAATAAAAACAAAACTATAATGACTCTGTAGCCCCCAAGACATCATCACCCACTGGTTTTTGGTCTCCCATTTTTGTTTCAACCAGCGCTGCACGCTAATATGGTAGCAGCTGTCAATCACGAGGCAGGAAACCTGATTAATTGTATATTTGACTTATGACTGAGCACATAAAATCATTTGGAAAATGTTTACTGCGGTTATAAATTTTCTCTCCGATTTCTGGAAAATCTGCTTTCTTCCCACAGGAGTCGCCCCCTGCTGGCTATCAGAAAGAAAGCATTTTTAAGACTCTTCCAAACAGGCTTTTTATACACCATGAAAATACAGTTTATCATTAAGGGGTTTTTAACAAAGCTGTTGTCACTTCTCGGACAGAGCTATTTTCCGAGGTGTTTGTACGACCGTGAAGAAGTACTTTAATTCCAGTGTACTGTTAAGCCACACACACACACATCAATACAGATCTGACAGCAGGCAGGCACAGCAGGTATGCAGACATTAACCAGAACTTCACTTCATAATGTGCGTGTGCTCTGTATTAAATGTCACGTTAAGTGTACTCGTGTAGTTTCTGTGTGACCGCTGTGAAACCACTGACCTGCTCTGTGTCTCTGGCGGGGAGCTGTTTGGAGAAGCTGCCGTTTTGCTGGAGTTCAAACCGTTCTTCGTCTCGGATGGTTTCTCTGAGTGAGAGTGGCCAGACTCTGTATGAGTGCATGTTTTGGAGGAGAAATCATATCAGCAAATCAGTCTCTGTGCTGATGTATTTATTGCAAAAGCAACCATTTCACTGCTGTGCAAACACTGTAGCATGCAAGTAAATCAGCGTCACGTCACAGTGCATGTACCCAGAAGTCTTTTCCAGTCTTTAATGAGGACTTTTGCCAAGGCGATGACTTCTTCATCTGTGCAGTGCTTCCTGATACCATTAACAGACATGCCAATTCTCGTTTCCTGAAACAAATATACACACAAAGGTTAATTTTCCTCTGAACTGACTGGACTCTAAACTGAATAGCAAAATTCAAATGTAACCTCGGGGCACACCTGGAGAAGTTTGAGAGTCATATTGACGCCTTTTAGTTCCTTCAGCAGGTCAATGGCGCCCTCCTGTATTCACCAAATAGTGACAGTCAGTCACATTGTTACTTATAACCTGTAACTCTTGAAAGGAGTCATTTAGGAATACGTAATAACAGTGTAAAACACGGATCTGGCAACATGCGTGTGTTAAGGTTTCAAAAAAGAAAGTACAGCGTGGTAAGCAAACAAGAAAAGTTTCACTTCTTTAATGTTGTGTTTTCATTAGCATTCAGTGCTCGATGGCATGTATCAGAGTGGAGATTAGATCAACTTATTTAACGACTGTTTGTTCTGATTACAAGCAGGGGCATTATCTTCTGCAGCCCTCTGACTGTGCAGGGGCGCCGCGGACAATGTCGCGTTTGCAGATTCAGTCACAACACAAGCACGGCCATAACACGCAGGCCGCGTTGTTTACTTTCTGTTCTGCGCACTTCCATATCCGTTAAACTTGCTAAGCATTTGCAAAAAAAAAAAAGAGAAAGAAACGCTTTTGACAAACACAAAAGAGCTCAGCTGCACAGCAGAGCTGCACGCTGAGACCGAAACGTCCTGCGAGAGAGGCATATGCAAACCCGCGCCAAACACCTGTTGATCGTTTGTTACAGTACAGTCAAGTTCATATTTCACCTCTGCACACTTTCCAAATACACCGAGTCAGTAGAAATCAAACTCATGTTTAACGGAAAAGAAGAGGAACCCGTTTCATTTGTGGAAAAGTCTCTCGCGGGCCTTCTGCGCGGGACAACACGCCACCTGTGGGTGTCAAAATATAGTCTCACCGTGTTATTTCTAGACACCATCTTGTCCAGTTTTTTTGCGATCCGGATGAGATCTTCCTCTTGAGTCATCGCTGCATTTAGTCGTCTATAGACCGATCAGTGGGGTCAAATTGATACTTAGTTTTTTTAATACAAAAAACTCCTATGAAACATTAAAGTTTGGATCCACTACAGGTCGGGCTTTACGCACGGCGCACTCCATTCAGCCAAGAGGCGTGTCCTGCGGCGGGATCCCAGCTGACCAGCTCGACATATGACAACTAAATATAGACGTTGTAGTAGACCCATGGACAACAGAAATAACTAAAGTTCAGAGTGATTGATAGGGGAAAAAATCACTTTAAAGTGTTTGTTAAACTTCTTTAAAAACACTTCCTTTAAAAGAAAAAAAAAGAAGTTATCTTTCTTTGATCTCAGTGGCTCCTTGTTTCATATTTCTGTATGTCCTGGACGGATTATATCACACACCGATTTCTCTTTAATATTTTCCACTAAAACGAGGTCACTGGGTAATGATTAATCTTTCCAAACCGAAGGCAGGACGCAGAGTGAACCCGGGTTATTTGCACACTGCAGCTGCTGTGCCAAAGAGCAGCCTGGCACTAATTCGCTGTTTACCACCTATTTTTACCTCTTACACACAGCTTCAGTTCAATGATAAAGCTTCTTTGTTAGTTCGTGTTTTGTAACAGGAATCGAGGGCGCCTCCAACACTGAACCAGACCTTAATTTCACTTTCGCTCACAAAATGGTAAAACATGCCCTTACACGCGTGTGTGTGTCATTGCCACCAGATGGTGCTGTGATATAAGTCCACACGAGAATTGACTTTCGTTTTACACTGAACACCATCATGTCTTGAGGTGGATGAACTCTGAAACCCAATTTTCGCATTCAGAGCTTAAATTTGTCTTCATTTTCTCAAGGATCCCATATGGGGAAAAAAGCTTCCCATTGAACTGATTTACACTTTATATGTGTTTTATAAGAGTTACAGCCTGTGTCACCCCCCCTTTTTTTTTTTACAGAAATTTTTATTTGATTCATCCTTAATTTCTATAATTATTTTGTACGAAAATTGTAAAGGGGATATAAGACTGATGAATATTATGAGAAAAATTAACATTAAATTTTTTTTTCTATATGGGAAGCCATCTGTCTAACAGTTAGGATGTGAATGTTGAGTGTAGAAGATCTTTGAGTCAAGTAAAACTATATTATCACCATATTCATCTGAACTTATATTGTTTATGTCAAGGAAACTCCTTGAGAGAGTGATTCCTACAAGATCCTTTATATCCTTGTAAAAAAAAAAAAGTGTTTGTATCTCCTACTCTGACAGCTTCTTGAAAGCAATCACTATTTCTTTCAGAGGGAAACAGAAGAGCCAGATACTGTCACAGTCTACCAGAAACTGAGCCCAGATACAATTCAGCTCCTGGAGATGTTCCCCAACCCCCACTCGATTTCTCCACTGCTGTGGGAAGCAAAGTATCGGGTAGTTTTTAAAGTTAGATCAAATATCAGAGGGATGAAAAAAATGAGATAGTTTGGATTTCTCTTTCTGTCATCCAGAAATGTATTCATAGCCAGCAGTTTATAGGGACACAGTTTATGTAGACACCAGTGCCGACTTAATTGTATATCATTACAGAACAGCGCTGGCTGGAAAACTTAAATGCCTCCCTAAAGATAAAGTCTAAGCATTCAGGTTTTTTATGTGTTTAAATATAAAACCCTAAAATATGAAGGGCCCATTAATCTAGAAGCAAACTGTGACAGTCTTGTTTGTAGCGCGGGGGTTTGAAGATAACTGTGTTAATGACGGCAGGTGAAAGTACAGGCTAAGAGCGCATTATCTCCTTACAGAGCTCTTACACAACAGGCTGAGTGTACAACCCACCCCTGCCTCAAGACAGCAATGTGTCTGGCAGGTAGAGACCGTGGCAGCCAAGTCGAGAAGTGGGACAGCTCGCTGTGAGGTAAGAGAGGAAGCAGGCCAAGAGGAAGAAGCAGTGATCAAGCAACATCCCTTAACTCCATGCACTAAACCGTTCAGTTTTGGGGCAGTGGAAAGTGGAGGAGGAAGAAAAAAGGCTGTGACCCCGTCCTCCTCACCCGAATCCTCTGACCCCTTTCTCAGGTGATCAACTTAAATGAACTGTCTGATTCTCTTCATTCTTAGGGAAAGTCCACTGCACACCTCATTCCATTAGCCTTGTTCTCAGAACTTATATTAGGCAGATACACTAAAAATTACTTTCCTAACATCCACCAGGGCTTCAGCAATGAGTCCGAGGTTAGCCACATACCAATCAAGCAAATTTTCAGACCCTAGATGAACTGAATTCATTCTCAAACATGCATCTGCGCCCTGCAGCTCATCTGCTGTAAGCTTTTCCATGCACATATGGTAAATTGGTGAAAATGCGAAGTGAAGCGCCACAACGAGGACCAAGAACCAGTGAGGGTGGTAATAGGGGGGTGTTCATGGGAAATCAATAAGTTACAATTATTTTTAATTGTGGACAGACCTCCTGCCTCCATAAACATGCTTCAGGAGTGGCAGCATGCTGCAGGCATTCTCTTCATCTGCAAAGGAGCAAATAACATTAAGGAGTTCCATTTTCATTGTGCTTTGGATTTACTCCCTTATAAAATAGGAAAAAACATTTTAATCATCCATCTTTAACCCTTGCATACTGTTCATTTCAAATTTGACCCATTTTGACATTTGACAACAGTAAAAAAAATACCCTAAACTTTATTATTATTATTATTATTCCATCCATCCATCCATTTTCTTCCGCTTTATCCGGGGCCGGGTCGCGGGGGCAGCAGCCTAAGCAGAGAAGCC